>CP106733.1:12765489-13065045 GCA_025506655.1 Gossypium rotundifolium
TTCCAAGCCTGTTTGTGTGTCAAATTTCACCAACTTTTACTTTTAAGGCCCTCTTGCCCTTATTTCCTATTTTGGACTTTAAAATTTGACATTTCGGCATCATTTCTAAGTTTCCTAAAATTTTCGATCGGCTCTGTAACTTGCCATTTTTCTTACATGCTCAAGTTTCCAAAATGTTCAGGTTTCCAAAATGTTCAAGTTTCCAAAATGTTCAAGTTTCCAAAATGTTCAAGTTTCCAAAATGTTCAGGTTTCCAAAATGTTCAAGTTTCCAAAATGTTCAGGTTTCCATTTTCATGCATTTCCAGGTTTCCAAAAATATCAAAAATTTATTCTTAAACTTGTCATTTCATACAATAAAACTGAAAATGCATAGGCCCTTTTCAGGATGTTACAAATTTGGATAGACATTTTTGAAGATTCATCATACGTGGCATTGTTACACCTGGGGAGGATCCATTATATCTTACAATGAGATATAAGGCAACCCGTTAGGTTTCTAGCTTATATACTTTGAATCTTTTTTTTTTGGACAGCAATATAATAAACAACATATATACTAACTCAGCAGGATAATAAACAACAATTTGGACAGATTCATCATGATATAACTGTTACTGATCAGAATTTTAAACCAAAACGTACCTCAATAATTTCAAGAAGCTGGTCTACTCCAATGGAAGTATAAGTGCTGATATCTGCTGGATTGCAGATAGCTAGATTGCATATAACAGAGAATTGAAGGCAGAAAACTGGATGACAATTGTAAAATAAAGTAAGCATAACTTACAAATAAAACAAAATTACATTTAAACTATTTTATAGTCGTCCTCAAAGCTTCTTATGTAACATCCTAAAATTTGAGTTTTTATATGTTGCATTATTTTGGTGCTTAGCTAGTTAAATAATCCAATGTGTGTGTTTAAATAGTCTCGAGAAGGCTCGGGATTTATTTGGTTTTGGAATAATTTTTGGTAATTAGTACTTTAACGAAGTGGAACAAGTGACCTTAAATCTTAAGCTAATTAAGTGGTGAAAGTTAGCATAAGTGAGCTAGTAGTAAAGAGGAGATGGTGCCATAACTATTCCTAGAGGGAAGGAGTTCGAATCCATATGAGAATTTTATTTTTTTTGCTTTCCTTTCTCATAGTGTCGGTCAAGCCTAGTACATATGGTAAGTTGGACTTTTATTTTTATGGTATGGTGGCTAAGAGAAAAGGGCAAGTTTTAAATTTAAGGAAGGGAATCATATGAATAAGGTATGTAGGGGGAACACAAGGCTTATAACAAGGAAGATGTTTTGGAAAGTTTGGAGTGGCCAAACTTTAACCTTTTGGCCATGCACTTGGACGGTTTTAGGGGCTAGGGGGTGGCCGAATTTTTGGTTGGCTTTTGGTAGGTTTAGGTGCTAGTTGGTCACTTTTCATTTTGGCATTTTGGTGTTTCTCATCAAAATTTTCTCTCCAATTTCTTCTCCCTAGCCGAATGTATCATGAACAATAGGTAAACTTTTGCTTTCTTTTTGGCCATTTCATTTTTGACCATTTCGGTCTTATTTGCTCATTCTCTCCAAACTATTTCCTCTTTGTGCCGAAACCACATAACCTTGAAGGGCCATTTTTCTTTTCTCTCCTTTTCTTCTTTGCCGAATGCACTCTAGTCTCAAACCTTCTTCTTTGTTCATCTCTCATTCTTGAAGAACTGAAATATAGACACCCTCTTTTCTTCTTCTTTTTCTTCTTGCAAAAACTCTCAACATCATTTCCTCCTTAATATTCACCATGGCCGAATATCATTAAGTATCATCCTCTCCAATTTTTTCACCATAGCCGAATCTCTTTCTTCACACATATTTCTTTCTCAACCATTTTTATCTACTCACACGTGATCGATCGGTAAGTGGCTAGTTACAATATTTTGGTATTTTTATTTTACCCTTTCCATTGTGCCGAATCTATATTTTGGTATGGGATGGCCTTTTTGGATTGAGACCATCATCATACCATACCTTATTCAAAATCTTTTTCTTTGCCATAGAAACGTAGTGGAAGGCTGAAACTTGGAGTGTCCGAAATCATCGTGTTATCGCTAGGAATCGGTCCAAAAACTTTAAGGTAAGGATTTATTTTAAGGATTCCATATTACTTTTTATTTTGTTAAAGATAAGGTTTATTAACCGATTTTATCATAGGGACTCTATTACTCGATTTTCATCCTGTGGTCGTAAGGATTTTGTGGTAAGTCGACTTCGCTCATAAGATCAATCGTTTTTAAAAATATTAGTTTGGACTAATATTCATTTGTCAATGGAGGTAAACAAGATCGACTCAAAGGAGTGGTGATCAGTGATAGGAAAAGGAGTGGATTCGCGATCCCCTCTAGATTCAAACGAAGGGCTGTTTCGGTGATCCGAGATTTTCCACCGGGTTGTGGACCCTCATCCAGTGAAAATCAACTATTCGAGGTTATTCGCAGTTCTGAGCCATTAGCTATTCGGGATTTTCCACCGGGTTGTGAACCGTCAATCGGGGAGAACCGAAAAATAGTAGTCATTCGTGATTCCGAGGGTAAAAATCCTAGACCGTTTATCTTAGAGTAGATTTACTACAAGTGTTAATGGTCTAATCGAGCGTTAAAAATATTTATTAGGTGTTGACGATCAGGAAAGTGTAGTGCTTACAGTAATCAGGTGTGTAATCTCACACTGTATCTCATGGGTTAAATAACTATATCGTATTAATCGCTTGATTAAATCACAAGATAGTGAAATTGGGTAAACTAGCATATTTATCAATTTATCGTTAAAGACTATGAAATCGGTATTAAGACTATAAATTTTAAGAAATTGCCCTCAATGGGCCAAATAGATAAAAGTGGATATATGGGCCAAATGTGATATTTGATATATGGGCCAAATGTGATAATTGATATATGGGCCAAATGTGATATTTGATATATGGGCCAAATGTGATATTTGATATATGGGCCAAATGTGATATTTGATATATGGGCCAAATGTGACATGAGTTATAAGGGCCAAAATGTGATATGGGCCAGATTGTGAAAATTTTATAATGGGCCGTATGTTTGTAATAATTATATGAATGGATTGTGGTAATTGAATGTGCATATTATATACATGATTTGCATGGGTTGGGATACTTGACGAAGAGAAGTTCTGGTAGCTTTGCTACAAAATTCTGGTGGCTTGTCCACAAATTGATAAATGGCTTAATGCCCAATTTGATATATGGCTTAATGCTCAGTTTGATATATGGCTTAATGCCCAGTTTGGTGTGTTGGCGGGGTGGGTGACTAAAGCTCCCCACAGGTGTACGGGTGGTGTGTAGCGGATGGAAAACTAGGTTTGGTTGGGAAATTTCATAACACATGCATGTTATATATGATATTATGTTATGATTGTAAATGGGCTTTGGCTCAATAAATGCTTAATTGAATTTTTGGCCCAGTGACGACGGAAAGTGGGTTACACACTGAGTTCTAAGTAACTCACCCCGTTTTCCTTACTTTTCTCAGGTAATGATCAGTGACGGAGGCTTGGGCCATGGACGACTCAGTGGAGGCCATACTACGAATTATGGGTTATTTAAATTTCGGATTTCTTTTTAAGTACTTTTTATTATTTTTGCTATTTTGTAATAAGGCCACTGGCTAAATTTTTATGGACGTTTTACTTGTGGATGGATTTTATAATATGCTTTAAATACTTAAGTGGGATTATTTTTTTTAAAATAGAAATAAATGTTTTTCTTAAATAAACGCATTTAAAAGGGTTTCATTCTTAAATATTTTTAACTCGGTAATTTTTCTCGTAACAATATTTTTAAATTCTTGTTTTAAAATTACTTTGAACTCTTTAAATTTTCTCAAAATATTAAATCAATTTTTCCTAAGTTTCAATTTATAAATTTTACGACCCACATTATTAGATTTAGTAATCAAAATTAGTTTTCAATAAACTCCATATCAAATTGTTTTTTTTTGAAAAATCTGATTTCTTTAAATCTTTAAAAGACTAAGTGTATGTTCATTTTGTATGACATGTCAAATTTGGTCTTAAAACATAGACCGGGTTTGGGGTGTTACATCTTACCTGAGACAATATGGATTGAAGCTATGCAGATAACTGGATTGTAGATAACAGAGAATTGAAGGCAGAAAACTGGATGACAATTGTAAAATAAAGTAAGCATAACTTACAAATAAAACAAAATTACATTTAAACTATTTTATAGTCGTCCTCAAAGCTTCTTACCTGAGACAATATGGATTGAAGCTAAGCAAACTGGATTGCAGATAACAGAGAATTGAAGGCAGAAAACTAGATGACAATTGTAAAACAAAGTAAGCATATACAAATAAAACAAAATTACATTTAAACTATTTTATAGTCGTCTTCAAGGATTCTTACCTGAGACAATATGGATTGAAGCTAAGTAAACTGGATTGCAGATAATAGAGAATTGAAGGCAGAAAACTGGATGACAATTGTAAAATAAAGTTAGCATAACTTACAAATAAAAAAAAATACATTTAAACTATTTTACCCTTGAATAAGATATAATGAATTTGATGTCGTATACCAAAACTTACCTGTGAAGCCAAAATTTATCGTATACCAAAAACTTACCTGTGAAGCCAAAATTTGAGCTTTGATATCAAGCAAATATCTGCATCACAAAAATAGTTCTGTGAATTAAACAGCAAAAGGCTTGCATGATTTTTAAGATTCTAAAGATTCAACAACAAATTCACTTGATACTTTCATTGGTTTCCTAGTACCGGCAAGCACATGCCAATAACATGACATTGGAATAGCATTAAAAGAATCACACACTATTTAACAAGCACATTATGTTTTCAATTTTGCGTTAGTTGGCTGATGATCAACAAGAAAGAAAGCATGGTCCTTGGAATTCTGTTAATAGTCCATTACAAGTGCCCATAACAACAATAAAAGAAAGTAAAAATTGGCAGAAGATCCTCACCCGTATTGGCTACAAGTCCAACAACTTGTCTGATAGACTCTCTTGTGTTGGTGGAATGTGATTCCAAGTGAGTAATTAGTTGTAAAAGGTTAATGTCAAAATCCATATAAAACAAAGACCTAAAAGATAAAAGTACAACTTCCATCTTTTCTAATAAGCAGAAAATGCATAAGATTGTCTAACAGTTAGGATAGGGGCTTATTGCTTCCCAACATTTATTCAGCGAACAATGTGTTGATATCAGCAAACCTTCAAGGCCAGTGGTAAATAGTATAAGCTCAGCGAAGATTTCAAAGTAAAACAATATAAGAATGAGAAAAAAATCAAAATTTGTATAAGTAATATATTTTAATAAAATAACAGGATAAGTATTAGATACGAAACCTGAGTTATATATTGGCTAAAAATCAATTTGAGTAGTACCCAAAGCTGCAAACAATCTTCTTCAAATATTGAATTTGTCAATACTCAATTCGTAAGTACCCGACAGTAACTCAATGTGCATTAGCTCTACAAAACCCAATTACACGATAAGATAGGAGTTTCAAAATGATATCGATTACAAAGGTAAAGCAAATACAGTGGTAATGAATATTGTAACACCCCAAACCTGGCCTAGAAGTTAGGCCCGAATCTGGTGTGTCACAATGAAGAAAACGTATAAAGGATCTTGTGATTCGTACTAAAATAGGTGTAATTGAAGAAAACAAGTTTGATTAGAAATATTTGATAAAAATACTACTAATCTTTGAAAAGCTGATTGAAGAATTGATTTGAACTAGTGATCTTTTAAAACCGTAACTTTTGAAAATGCCGTTGATAATTTGAAAGAAAGTCCGAGTTAAATCATTTGTAAAAGTTTATTTATAAAATCCACTTATTAATCAATTTGAAAAATCGTTGATTATGCTTTTAGAAAATTCCCATTTAAAATAAACCAACAAAATACTAAATACGTCAAACATAAAACAAAATAAGATAATCCAGAGGCCTTATTACAACATAAAAACCCAAATAGTAAAAATATCGAAATAGAGCAGAAAAGTAATTTACTAAAGTTTGAAATATTTATTTCCGAAGTATGGCCTCCACCGAGTTATCCATGGGCCCAAGTCCTCGTCACTGAGATTTACCTACAAGGATTGAGAAAGAAAGGGGTGAGTTACAAGAACTCGGTGTATAACCCCTTACCGTCATCCACTGGGCCTGAGCCCGTTTAGCAATATCTTGGGCTTGAACCCATTTACATTATCTTGGGCCTAAGCCCACTTTCATGTAATAAATATATGATATGAATGCAACCCTTCCCATCCAGCCAATCTCTCCACCCATACCAACCAATCCTGTGGGGATCAAGTCAACCCACCCCGCCAGTCTCTCCACCCGTACCAACCAATCTCTCCTGTGGGGATCAAGTCAACCCACCCATCCAGTCTCTCCAATTTGCAGTCAAGCTGCCAATTATAATATTTGTGGCTGAGCCACCGGAATCATATACGGTAATATAATCGGCATACAACCTTAGTCACGATGGCACAAAGCCATATTTAAATTGGCACATAGCCATTATAAGAATTTGTGGCAATGCCACCGGTCTACTCTTCTCTTCATTCAAGTTTCCCATCCTATGCAATACGTAAATATGCAACATACATAGCAAATCATGATATTTACAAATATAACAACGATAACTATTTCATACAAAAGTTTAGCCCATTAACACTTTGCAATTCGGCACATTAAAGTAATTTATCAAATCGGCCCATTAAAGCAATATATCAAATCGGCCCATTAGGCAATATATCAAATCAGCCCATTAAGCAATATATTAAATCGACCCATTAGAGCATTTTCGTATTTCAGCCCATTAGGGGCATTTTTGTAATTCAGCCCATAAGGGCATTTCGGTAATTTTACTCACTAAGGGTAATTCGAAAATCTCGCAATCCCGGACTTAACTACTAATTTGGGCATAAAAAAATTTAAACTGTCCATCAGCGTCATATTGACTAAATTGACTATAACTCGCATTAGGAAACTCAATATTCAGATCCGTAAATTTTCCTTGAAACTAGACTCAAATATCTTCTTACTAAAATTTTTCCAGAATTTTTGATTTAGCCGTTTAGTACAGATTATTCATTAAAGTTTCCCTTGTTTCATTATCTAATGATTCTAACCTCTCTTAACATAATTTCAAATATCTCACTGTACAGTTTTAATGTATTTCTCCCACTTTTTTTCTAATAAAAATAGACTCACTAAGAAATCTATACATATAAGTTATAACCCATACTTCACTTTGTACAATTTTATACGATTTTTCCAAGACAGAACAGAATACCCCAAAGTCATTCAAAACCAGTCTCACTAAAATTAACATATCTCAGAATATAATATTCCTTTTCCTTCTCCATTTCTTCCATATTAAAGTAGACATAGTAAGCTTTAATCTAATATCTTACTCACTTTGTAATTCCTTTTATATAATTTTTCGTGATTTTTCAAATACACGTCACTGTTTCTGACCGAAACTGTTTTATTACAAAACATGATTACTACTATGAGCATACGCATGTCCGAGTGATCACAGATGCCGGTTATCAATTTTCTTCGGTATTTCTACTGAATCACAAAATATTTCTTGTAAACTTTCAAAGATATGTGAGACTTACCATTTCAAACAAATATTCGGAAGGGTATGGGATTACACACCTTGATTACGAGTTGTGCTTTCTACCGATTTCAACACCTATATTGATAGTTGATAGAAGATTAGTCTCAACTTCGATAATCGTAACTAGAAACACTTTATTAGGCTAACTCCACTTACCACGACTGTGATCTCCTTCGATGCACCAAAAACCAATCCTACCAACAATATCAATTAGCCAACCTTCAATCCGATTAACTCAATAACCAAAAGGAGATATCGAATGGACTATGAAAGATCTTCCTTACCTTAATCGATTATAATCCCGTTTCTCATGATTGTCCTATGACTAGAGATGATTAGGCGATGTTGTGGTATTCGGCCTCCCTCTATATCACTGCGAAGAAGAAAATGATCTCGTATGAGAGAAAGTAAGGTGATCGTCTCGGTCAAAATGACCATCCAAAAACCAAAGTATGGATCTGGTCATAAGAGAAGAAAATAAAATATTGGAAAGAATACTTACCGATTGCTTAAGGAATAAGAAAGAAAGAACGATGGAAAGGTTTCGGTTATGGAGGAGAATGAACAATGATATTCGGCTATTAAGGAGATTAGACAAAAAATGAATATGTGACCAATTCAAGAGAAGAGAAAATACACTATTGCGCTAGAAAATTTTAAAAGAAAGTAGCAAAAAGAGAAGATGACACAAAGGTTGCAATAGGATTTTGGCCAAAACAAAACCAAGGCCTTACCAAATGCCAAGGTAAAATTTTCAGCCACCTATCTACCTCAAAACCGTCCACATGCATCCCCCTTAGGATAAGAGTTTGGCCACCCAAGCTTTCCAAAACACCATCCACAAAATAAGCCTCTTGTCCCCTTACTTACCTATTTCTCTTGATTCCTTTCCCCAACTTCAACCTTGCCTTATTCTTATAGCCACCTTACCAAAAATAATGAAGTCCACCCTTGCCATAAATAGTCCTTGGCCGAGACTTAAGGAAAGAGTGCAAAAATATTAGCCAAACATTGCACACAAAGGGAATTGAACCTCTTCCCACAAGGACTTCACTTGATGCCATAACCTCTTTACCAATAGCTCATTTATGCTAACCATTTATTCATTTATTTCAATAAACATTGAAGCTACTTACCATCTCTCCTTAAAGGGCTAAAATACCAAATTTTTCCTAAGGCCCAATTAAACCCGAGACTTCATAGAAACCTCGTAACTTTCTAAAATTTCTTTCTTAATAAGTCCAACTCAAAATAATGCCGTTCTCTTGTTCTCAATAATTTTAAACACTCCTACACTCAAGGCCCAATGGGCCCAATCCTACTAAGCCCAATTTTGGTATGTTACAATTCTACCCTCCTTAAAGAAATTTCATCCTCAAAATTTCCAATCAACTACTAAACGTATTGCTCAAATCACATCACTAAGCTTTCGCTGCACACTCTGATCTTAATAACACTAATTCGCTTTCTATCTCTAACCTTGGAAACTCTTCATATCATCAAATATTTAATCCCCGGAAGTAAACAGATATTTATCACTCATTCATAAAATTTTCTACATTCAAACATCACGTCCAACCAAAACATACCTGACTTGATAGTGATAGAACAATCCTGAGCCTTATGCTTCTTAGACCCACATTTCCATGCTCCTAACCTCCTCCAACACCCACCCGGATGACACCTTCCGCAATAATCGTAAGCTAAAAAATTTGGACGTGCGTTGACACGCTTCACAGAACGAGACTGTGACCCTAAAGAACCACGATCTCTTTTCTTCTTACAGTCCATAGACCCAACTCGAAGTGCTTCACTGATTTCCTTAACCTCCTTCAATACCTTCTTAACTATCTGAGTCAGCTCATCAACCTTAAATCGAACACGAGGTCCCGTCTCAGCCACTGGCGATGCCAACGTCTCCCTTTCGAAAACATGCCTCGGTGCCGAAGATCTAGCCCTAGAACTGTTAGCTTTAAGAGTTGAAATTATAGAGACTGAGACTCTAGGATGCGGATTTGACTCTCGAAAATCCATCAAACAAGTATGAACTTTCTTTTATTCAGAGAAACGTTGTAGTTTTCGTTGTTGTTGTTTTCCACTACCCAGGGGTATTTTTGTAATTTTGTCCTATAGGGGCATTTTCGTGATTTTTCAAAAGAAAAACGTTCCTTGGTGTTTTTGTCAAAATTTATTTTGAAAATTCAAAGTCTCGGGGTAATTTGGAAAAATTTTAAAATCCGAGGGTCTTTCGGTAATTTTTGACCTTAGGGGTATTTTGGTAATTTTTTCATAAATCAGGGTAAATTTGTAAATTTAATAAATTAGGGGTATTTCAAAAGTTGTAAAACTTTGAGGGTTCCTTTCGAAAATTATTCCTTCGAAAATGGGGATGTTGCAAAAATTTTGGGAATCAGGGTCATTTTGGTAATTTTGTAAGTTAGGGGTAATTTTGTAATTTTTTTCCAAAATCAAGGTATTTTGATATTTTAGGGTTTTTGGATGTTTATAAAATAATGGAATTTTGGTAGAGCTGTTGAGTAGTTGAACATTTTATAAATCAAGGGCGTTTTGGTAATTTCACCCCTAAGGGTATTTTTGTAATTTTCACAAATCAAGAGTTTTCGAAAATGTTGTAAAATAATTTTCTCAGATTTAAAAGAAAGTTTTGAAAGTTTGAAAAACTAGGGTTTGTTGTTTTGTTCTTTCTTCTTTTTTTTAAAACATGGCTAGTCCCTTTCGGGTTTTAGTCATTATGTTTAGCCTATGACCGAGCCCTCTTGGTCGTGGTGAACCAAAGCTACGCACTGTGCAGGATTCGTGTGGAGAGGAGGTGAGTCACATGGATTGCTTAAATACCAAGCTCCCACCAAAACCATTCCTAGACATGCACAGAGGTTGCCACACCACTAAGCCCTCTGGGTTAGGGTGAACCGAAGCTACGCACTGTAGGATTCTGCAAGAGGAGGTGAGTCACTAGGACTTCTTAAATACCAAGCTCTTAGGATCCAATCCTAGACATGCGTCAGGGGTTACCACACCATTAGCTCAGTGACTTAGCCATAGGTTTGTTCAGTACATTAAGTCTTATGTGGTTTGTGTTTGAGTAGTCTAATCCTAGGGTTCAAGTTCCTATCATTCTATTCTACGTTCCATGCCTTTTCTACCCTTATACAGTTCATAAATCACAGAATCACACATAGATTTAGGGGTACTTACCTGGTGGACTGCGGGTTGGAGACTTAGGGGCCATGCCAGAAGCTTGCTTATTTTCAAAGAAAATTATTTGGCTCGCTTTGAAAACATTTTGGGCCTTAGCCCACAGGCCGAGAGTTTAAAACTGGGCTCTGATACCAAATTGAAACACCCCACACCCGGCCCACGAGCCTGAACCGGATCTGGTATGTTCCTAAAGTAAACCGGTTTCAAAGATTTTCGTTACTTAGAGAAAATTTGTAAAAATTTTGGAAAACTATTATTTTGAGTTGGGCTTAGATTGAAGACCCATTTAATTAATCTTGTAAACCCATTTTTTTATTAAGGTGACAAAATAATTTTTAAGGTTTAAAAAAAAAATATCTCTTTAAACTTTAGTCATAATAGTTCGTAACATAACAATTTAAGATAAAGCAGAATAAGAAAAATCTACTGGGCCTTATGGCCTTATTACATCAAGTAAAACCCAAATAAAATAATAAAGAAACTAAACAGAAATAAAGTCCAAATTTAAATGAAATCTTCAAATGAGTCATGGCCACCTCAAGGTCTACCAAATTGGTCAGTCACTCTTCATCACCGAAAATAATTCCACAATGGGTGAGTCAACAGACTCAATGTGCACACAAGACTAACATTCAACAAGTCGGGCATACATGTTCATATCAAATTCAAATAAAATAGATGATGATGCAACTCAAACCCAAGCCTAATGGTCCATCCGCTACACACCACCCACCTGCCAAATACACCGTGGGACTACTAAGTCAACCTCCATCCGCTACACACCATCGAAGGCGTCATTGCAATCGGCGTGCTCATCGCCCATATAATTTGTGTCATTAGACACCATATTCAAATAATGTAACCGGTTACCAAATTCAAATATTTGTGACCGTAGTCACCATATAACGTTAATGAGACCAAGTCAACACCTTCTAACGTTGGTGAGACCAAGTCAACACATTCTTCCCTTTCACATAAATCCAGAATGCCCCAAATATATATATATCATGCATAATATACTTAATTTCATAATCATATACATATATTCACATGTTATAAGATAACATATTTCATAATCCTATCGGAGTAGGAAGCGTGCACCAGTACTTTTGTACCACATTAGGGTACTTAGCCATATTCATATTCTTACGATAATCACATAATAAAATAATTGCCATATGAAATATCGAAAGTTAGTGTGCGTACACACCGATTTGCTTAATAGATTCCTTGAGATCTCGAAAATCCCGATCTAACTTTAGATCTGTTAATTCCCAAATTCGGCCCATCATATAACACATTAAAAAACCTATGTGGTTTAAAACAAATCCAAATCCTAGTAGGATTTGTAAAAAGACTTACCTTTGATGCCGATTTGGTGTTTATTCAAATCCCGAAAACTTGGTTTTCCTTCACCTGATATTCGGCCAACCTTGATTCTTAACATGGGTTAGTTTTTGGCTTTAATAATTAAAGAACTACTCTAGGTAATCACAAAAGCCTTGGCCGATTACTTTTTAAGTGCTTACCTTATGGACTTTAAATCCCAAAACCTTCACCTTCCTCTTCCTTGAAATTGGCCAAATTCTAATTCCCTGAAACGGTTAGTTTTTTGATTACGTTGATCTGAATACCTAAGATTTGGCCTTGGCGAATGTATATACTCACTTACCTTGAATCCTTGATCTCATATTCGAGCAAGTGTAGAAACCGAGAGACCCTTGTGGATTGGCCATGAACAAGATTTGGGATTAGTACTTTTACTTTCGGCATTTAGAAAAGAAAAGAAAGGAAATTGAATAGCTTAACCTTACCTTGATGCCTTTAATCGATTGCTTCTTTACTTAGAATCAACAAAGGTTCAGCTTTGATAGTAGAAACAGAGAAGAAATAGAAGAAGAGAGGATGGATTTTTGCTTAAAGAGAATTCGGCAGAAAGGGGGAGAGAGCTAGGAAAATTTTGGCAAGTGCTTAGAAAAGATGAGAGAATAGCCTTTAGTTCTCCCTCTTTAGCCAAAATTGTCAATAGGAGAGCCCCTTTCTTGGCCACTACTCCATAAATGATAATATTATCTCCTTTAATTATCACCTAATTAAATTAAAAGTATTTAATCCATCCTTTATCTCCTCATTTATCTTAGTAAAAGAAAATCCTTTATTTATCACTTATTTTATCATATATTTATGGGATTAAAACTCCTCTAATTCTAGAAGCTTGTGCCGTCAACCTCTTAGCCTTGGAAGCAAAATAAAACCTTCCTTATTTGCTTTCCAAGTGACTCGAACTCGAGCCATTTCCATAAGCCCTAAGTGACACCTTCAGCCACTTTTTCCAAGCCTGTTGTGTGTCAAATTTCACCAACTTTTTCTTTTAAGGCCTTCTTGCCCTTATTTCCTATTTTGGACTTTAAAATTTGTCATTTCGGCATTATTTCTAAGTTTCCTAAAATTTTTGACTGGCTCTGTAACTTGCCATTTTTCTTACATCTTCAAGTTTCCAAAATGTTCAGGTTTCCAAAACGTTCAAGTTTCCAAAATGTTCAGGTTTCCAAAATGTTTAGGTTTCCAAAATGTTCAGGTTTCCAAAATGTTCAAGTTTCCAAAATGTTCAGGTTTCCATTTTCATGCATTTCCAGGTTTCCAAAAATATCAAAAATTTATTCTTAGTGCTTGAACTTGTCATTTCATACAATTAAACTGAAAAATGCATAGGCCCTTTTTAGGATGTTACAAAGCAATTATTTTTTTTTCGCCATTTCTTCCTTTTGACCATTTCGGTCTTAACTTGATCACTCTCTAAAACTTTTCTCTTTTCTTTGTGACCGAAACCATATAGCCATCAAGGACCATTTCTTTTCTTCTCTTTTTCCTCATCATTGCCGAATGCACATTTGTCCCTAAACTTCTCTCTTTTCTCTTCTCCCTATTCTCTTTTCCTCTCTATTTTACTTATCATTCAAACACATTTTTCTTTCATTTATCTTCCATGGCCGAATGTTTGTGATCATCATCATAGCTGAATCTTCCATTCTTCATATCATTTATTTTTCAATCATTTTATTCTATTCAAACTTTGGATCATCGGTAAGAATCATTTTCTTTGTCTTTTCTTTTTGCTATTCGGTCACCATGGATGAATTTATAGAATGTCTTGGAAGAGACTTTTAAACCGAATAACCAATCACTTAATCAAATGATTTCTTTCGTCACTTTTAGTGAAATAGTGGAGGGTCGAATCATCATCTTTTCGAAGAAGTCTTGAAGTCCATTTAAGATTTGATCATAACGTTCAAGGGATTCTTTTGAGATCATTCGGAATATTAAGGTAAGCTGAATTCACTCTTTTAAGCCATTAGTCTTAAGATTTTAGATATATTGTTAGGACTAATGATTCTTTGTCTATGAAGGCAAACAAGATAGGGACGAAAAGGGTTGTTAATAGTGTTCGGAAGAGGGGTGGTTCCGTTATTCCCCCTAAATTCAAGTGAAGGACTGTTTCGAGAATCTGAGACTTTCCACCGGGTTGTGGACCCTCATCCGAGGAGAATCAATTTTTCGAAGTCGTACGTACCCCCGAGCCATTGTTTGCTCGTGGTTCTAAACCATTGATCGGAGAGAAATCGTAAATAGTTGTCATTCGAGATTCCGAAGGTAAGGATCTAGATCGTTAATCATTAGAATAGTTTATATTAAATATTAGAGTTCTAATCCATCGTGATGCATGTTTAGATATTCGAGCGGGAAAGTGTAGTTCTCACCGTAATCAGGTGTGTAACTTCACACTTATTTCATGGGTTATACTATATCGTAAGCATTAAAATAAAAATCGTAAGTCCGGTGAAATTGAAAAATACGTTATATTAATACTTTTATGTGAATGCATGAAACCGAAATTGAGGTTGTGGAAAATTACAGATTTGCCCTTAATGGGTTATTTTGTGAAAGAAAGTGATATTTTGGGCCATATGATTATTTTGATAAATTGGCCAAGTGTGGAAATTGTGAAAAGGCCTCATGTGTTAAGTGGGCTAAATTATTGAAATGTCCTTATGGACCGAATTACATAAATACCCTTTTAATGGGCCAAATTGAAATACGTTGCTTTATGGGCCAAAAGTGATATTAATGTGATATGAGATGAAATGGGCCAAGTTGCTAGATCGTTAAATGGGCCAAATTGCTATTTTGACTAATGGGCCAAATTGATAAATTGTAATATGGGTTTTTGTTAAAATTACCTTACTGAATATTTTGTTATGCATTATATATATATACATGATTGCATGGGTGGGATATTTGATGAAGAGAAGAAAGGCTGTTGCCAAAAATCTAGATCGGTGACTCATCACGATGGCTGTTGCCCAAAATCTAGATCGGTGGTTCTACCACGAATATTATAAATGGCTGTTGCCACAAATATTATAAATGGCCTGTTGCCACAAATATTAATATTGGCTTAAAGCCTGCTATTGGTGTGTTGTCGGGGTGGGTTGACTTGATCCCCACAGGTGTGATGGTTGGTACGGGTGGTGTGTAGTGGATGGAAATTAGGCTTGGTTGGGAATTGCATATCACATGCATTATTATTATTATTTTATAGACTTGATTTATATATATTGAACATTTGCAAAATGGGCTCAAGCCCAATTATATGTTTATATGGTTTTGGACCAGTGAATACGGTAAGTGGGTTACACATTGAGTTCTAGGTAACTCACCCCATTTTTCTTACCCTTCTCAGGTAATAATAATTGATGGAGACTTGGGTCGGAGATGACTTCGTGTGGAGGCCATACTACAAATGGTGGTTTATATAACTTTAAAACTTCTTTAATTATTTTCATTTGAGTACTATTTTAATTGCGATGTAATGAGGCCTCTTTAATTATTTTCATGGATTTTATTATGCGGATGGATTTTATTATGTTTTAGTTTTCCTAAATTGGATGATTTAGTTTTCATAAATGTTTTCTAAAACTCTCGCATAAAATGAAGGTTCTTCTTATATATCATGAAACTTAGGAAATTCTTTAAAAACTTTTCCATGAAATATTTAGACTAAGTAAATTTAAAATTTTAATCAACTACTACTCTGTAAATCAAATGATAAACTCTCGTGTTTTTAATCATGGATTTCAAATAAGCTTCGATTTTCGATAAAGTCATTCTCTTAATCGTTTTGAAGATTTGATTTCCTACATCGTTGATGATTTGAATGCACGTTTAATTTGTGTGGCATGCCAAAATCCGGGCTTAATGCATAGGCCGGGTTTGGGGTGTTGCATTATTACAAATTAGACTTGTTAGTTAAGTGAATTTGGAGTTTACGGGGTTTCTATGAAGTCTCGGGTTTAATTGGGCCTTAGGAAAAATTTGGTATTTTAGCACTTTAAGGAGAGATGGTAAGTAGCTTCAAGGCTTATTGAAATAAATGAATAAATGGTTAGCACAAGTGAGCAATTAGTAAAGAGGTTATGGCATTAAGTGAAGTGCCTTGAGGAAGAGGTTCAAATCCTTTGTGTGCAATGTTTGGCTAATATTTTTGCACTCTTTCCTTAAGTGTCGGCCAAGGACTATTTATGGCAAGGGTGGACTTCATTATTTTTGGTAAGGTGGCTATAAGAATAAGGCAAGGTTGAAGTTTGGGAAAGGAATCAAGAGAAATAGGAATGAAAGGGGGACATGAGGCTTAATTTGTGGATGGTGTTTTGGAAAGCTTGGGTGGCCAAACTCTTATCCTAAGGGGGATGCATGTGGACGGTTTGAGGTAGATAGGTGGCTGAAAATTTTACCTTGGCATTTGGTAAGGCCTTGGT
This sequence comes from Gossypium rotundifolium, assembly GCA_025506655.1. Taxonomy (NCBI): domain Eukaryota; kingdom Viridiplantae; phylum Streptophyta; class Magnoliopsida; order Malvales; family Malvaceae; genus Gossypium; species Gossypium rotundifolium. The sequence goes on from CP106733.1 coordinate 12,782,210, forward strand.
TTTGTTTTGGCCAAAAATCCTATTGCAACCTTTGTGTCATCTTCTCTCTTTTTGCTACTTTCTTTGCCGAAATTTTCTAGCACAATAGTGCATTTTCTCTTCTCTTGAATTGGTCACATATTCATCTTTTGTCTAATCTCCTTGATAGCCGAATATCATTGTTCATTCTCCTCCATAACCGAAACCTTTCCATCGTTCTTTCTTTCTTTCTCATTCCTTAAGCAATCGTGATATAGAGGGAGGCCGAATACCACAACATCGCCTAATCATCTCTAGTCATAGGACGATCGTGACAAACGAGATTATAATCGATTAAGGTAAGGAAGATGTTTCATAGTCCATTCGATATCTCCATTTGGTTATTGAGTTAATCGGATTGAAGGTTGACTAATTCATATTGTTGGTAGGATCGATTCTTGGTACATCGAGGGAGATCACAGTCGTGGTAAGTGGAGTTAGCCTAATAAAGTGTTTCTAGTTACGATTATCGAAGTTGGGACTAACCTTCTATCAACTATCAATATAGGTGTTGAAATCGGTAGAAAGCACAACTCGTAATCAAGGTGTGTAATCTCGTACCCTTCCGAATATATGTTTGAAATGGTGAGAAAGTCTCACATCTCTTTGAAAGTTTACATGAAATATTCTGTGATTCGGTAGAAATACCGAAGAAAACCGATAACCGGCATCCGTGATCACTCGGACGTGCGTATGCTCGTAGTGGTAATCATGTTTTGTAATAAAACAGTTTCGGTCAGAAACAGTGACATGTATTTGAAAAATCACGAAAAATTGGATAAAAGAAATTACAAAGTGAGTAAGATATCAGATTAAAGCTTACTATGTCTACTTTAATATGAAAGAAACCAAGAAGGAAAAGGAATATTATATTCTGAGATATGTTAATTTTAGTGAGACTGGTTCTGAATGACTTTGGGGTATTCTGTTCTGTCTTGGAAAAATTGTATAAAATTGTAAAAAGTGAATTATGGAACATAATTTATATATATGGATTCCTTAGTGAGCCTATTATTAATAGAGACAAGTGGGAGCAGTATATGAAAACGGTACAGTGAGATATTTGGATTTTGGGTAAGAGAGGTCAGAATCATTGGACAGTGAAACAAGGGAAATTTTAAGGAATAAACTGTACTAAATGATTAAGCTAAAAATTCTGGAAAAATTATAGGAGAAAGATGTACGAGTCTAGTTTCAAATAAAATTTACGGATTTAGATTTTGAGTTTCCTATCTCGAGTTATAGTCAATTTAGTCGGTATGATGCAGTTGGACAGTTTCAAACTTTTATGCCCAAATTAGTAGTTAAGCCTAGGTTGCGAAATTACCATAATACCCTTAGAGGGTAAATTACCGAAATACCCCTGGGTTGCGAGATTACCGAATTACCCTCGATGGGTAAAATTTCGAAAATGCCCTTATAGGCCAAATTACGAAAATGCCCTTATGGGCCGAATTACAGAATTGCCCTCAATGGACTAAATCGATAAAAGTGATGTATGGGCCAATTGTGATATTTGATATATGGGCCAAATGTGATATTTGATATATGTGCCAAATGTGATATTTGGTATATGGGCCTCATGTGATTAATAGGCCAAATTGCAAGATTGTTTAATGGGCCAATTTGCTAGATTGATTAATTGGCCAAATTGCTAGATTGCTTAATGGGCCGAATTGCTAGATTGCTTAAGGAGCCGATTTGATAAATTACCATATGGGCCAAAATGAGAAATGGGCCAACTTGTAGTATGGGCCTTATGTTGAAATTATCATATGAATATTGTTATGCCTTGTATATGTATACATGATTGCATGGGTTGGGATTTTATAACAAACATTTACAAATAATTTAACTCGGATTCTCTTTCAAAATTTCAACGTCATTTTCAAAAGTCTTGATTTTAAAGTCCACCACTTCGATATTCGACTCATCAATCAACCTCTCAAAAATATTGTATTTTATCTACGTTTTGTAATGTTTTCAAAATGTACGCAACTCTATTTCCAAACGTCATATTTTAAGTAAATTGTTATTTCAAATATGTTTTCGTAACCAAAAAGGTTTTAAAGATAATTACGTTTTCAAGTAGATAACAATTACTTAAAGAGTTTTGGGTTTTAACAAAGAGGCTGTAATTCTCAAACAAGTTTTTAACAATCGCAAAAATGGTTTTGAAAAAAAAAAAAAACACTTCCATGTGACACTTGATTTGGGCCTAACTTCTAGGTAGTGTTTGAGTGTTAACACCAAACCCGACCTAGAAGTTAGGCGAATCTAGTGTGTCACATGGAAGAAAATATAAAGGATCTTGTGATTAGGTACTAAAATAGGTGTAATTGAAGAAAACAAGTTTGTTTAGAAATATTTGATAAAATACTACTAATCTTTGAAAAGTCGATTGAAGAATTGATATTTGAACTAGTGATCTTTTAAACCGTAACTTTTGAAAATGCCGTTGATAATTTGAAAGAAAGTCCAAGTTAAATCATTTGTAAAAGTTTATTTATAAAATCCACTTATTAATCAATTTGAAAAATCGTTGATTATGCTTTTAGAAAATTCCCATTTAAAATAAACCAACAAAATAATAAATACGTCAAACATAAAACAAAATAAAATAATCCAAAGGCCTTATTACAACATAAAAACCCAAATAGTAAAAATAACGAAATAGAGCAGAAAAGTAATTTACTAAAGTTTGAAATATTTATTTCCGAAGTATGGCCTCCACCGAGTCATCCATAGGCCCAAGTCCTCGTCACTGAGATTTACCTACAAGGATTGAGAAAGAAGGGGGTGAGTTACAAGAACTCAGTGTATAACCCCTTACCGTCATCCACTGGGCTCGAGCCCGTTTAGTAATATCTTGGCTTGAACCCATTTACATAATCTTGGGCGAAGCCCACTTTCATGTAATAAATAAATGATATGAATGCAACCCTTCCCATCCACCAATCTCTCCACCCGTACCAACTAATCTCTCTGTGGGATCAAGTCAACCCACCGCCGGTCTCTCCACCGTACCAACCAATCTCTCTGTGGGGATCAAGTCAACCCACCCATCCGGTCTCTCCAATTTGCAGTCAAGCTGCCAATTATAATATTTGTATTGAGCCACCGAATCATATCGATAATATAATCGGCATACCTTAGTCACGATGGCACAAAGCCATATTTAAATTGGCACATAGCCATTATCAGAATTTGTGGCAATGCCACCGGTCTACTCTTCTCTTCATTCAAGTTTCCTATCCCATGCAATATGTAAATATGCAACATACATAGCAAATCATGATATTTACAAATATAACAACGATAACTATTTCATACAAAAGTTTAGCCCATTAACACTTTGCAATTCGGCACATTAAGGCAATTTATCAAACCCATTAAGGCAATATATCAAATCGGCCCATTAAGCAATATATTTAATCGGCCCATTAGAGCATTTTCGTATTTCAGCCCATTAGGGGCATTTTTGTAATTCAGCCTATAAGGGCATTTCAGTAATTTTACCCACTAAGGGTAATTCGGAAATCTCGCAATCCTGGACCTAACTACTAATTTGGGCATAAAAAAATTTAAACTGTCCAACAGCGTCATATTGACTAAATTGACTATAACTCGCATTAGGAAACTCAATATTTAGATCCGTAAATTTTCCTTGAAACTAGACTCAAATATCTTCTTACTACAATTTTTCCAAAATTTTTGACTTAGCCGTTTAGTACAGATTATTCATTAAAGTTTCCCTTGTTTCACTGTCCAATGATTCTGACCTCTCTTACCTTAATTTCAAATATCTCAATGTACAATTTTCATATATTGCTCCCACTTTTTTCCTAATGAAAATAGACTCAGTAAGAAATCCGTACATATAAATTATAACCCATACTTCACTTTGTACAATTTTATATGATTTTTCCAAGACAGAACAGAATACCCCGAAGTCATTCAAAACCAGTCTCACTAAAATTAACATATCTCAGAATATAATATCCTTTTCCTTCTCCGTTTCTTCCGTATTAAAGTAGACACAGTAAGCTTTAATCTGATATCTTACTCACTTTTTAATTCCTTTTATCCAATTTTTCGTGATTTTTCGAAGACACATCACTATTTCCAACCGAAACTGTTTTATTACAAAACATGATTACCACTACGAGCATATGCACGTCCGAGTGATCACGGATGCCAGTTATCGGTTTTCTTCGGTATTTCTACCGAATCACAGAATATTTCTTGTAAACTTTCAAAGAGATGTGAGACTTACTCACCATTTCAAACATATATTCGGAAGGGTACGGGATTACACACCTTGATTACGGTTGTGCTTTCTACCGATTTCAACACCTTTATTGATAGTTGATAGAAGATTAGTCTCAACTTCGATAATCGTAACTAGAAACACTTTATTAGGCTAACTCCACTTACCACGACTATGATCTCCCTCGATGCACCAAAAATCGATCCTACCAACAATATTAATTAGCCAACCTTCAATCCGATTAACTCAATAACCAAATGGAGATATCGAATGGACTATGAAGGATCTTCCTTACCTTAATCGATTATAATCCCGTTTCTCACGATCGTCCTATGACTAGAGATGATTACGCGATGTTGTGGTATTCGGCCTCCCTCTATATCACTACGAAGAAGAAAACGATCTCGTATGAGAGAAAGTAAGGTGATGGTCTCGGTCAAAATGACCATCCAAAAACCAAAGTATGGATTCAGTCATAAGAGAAGAAAATAAAACATTGGAAAGAATACTTATCGATTGCTTAAGGAATGAGAAAGAAAGAACGATGGAAAGGTTTCAGTTATGGAGGAGAATGAACAATGCTATTCGGCTAACAAGGAGATTAGACAAAAGAGGAATATGTGACCAATTCAAGAGAATGCACTATTGTGCTAGAAAATTTCGGCAAAGAAAGTAGCAAAAAGAGAGAAGATGACACAAAGGTTGCAATAGGATTTTTGGCCAAAACAAAACCAAGGCCTTACCAAATGCCAAGGTAAAATTTTCAGCCGCCTATCTACCTCCTCAAAACCGTCCACATGCATCCCCCCTTAGGATAAGAGTTTGGCCACCCAAGCTTTCCAAAGCACCATCCACAAAATAAGCCTCTTGTCCCCCTTACTTACCTATTTCTCTTGATTCCTTTCCCCAACTTCAACCTTGCCTTATTCTTATAGCCACCTTGTAACATCCTAAAAATCTGAGTATCGATATGTTGCATGTTTTGGTGTTTAGCTTGTGAATGATTAAATTTATGTGCTTAATATATAGTCTTGAGAAGGCTTGGGATTTATTCGGTATTAGAATAAATTTTAATTTTGAGTACTTTATTGAAGTGGATCAAGTGACCTTGATGCTTAAGGTAATTAAGTGGCAAAAACTAGCATAAGATGAGCTAGTAGCAAGATGGAATAGGCACCATGAGTGTAGCTTGAGGGGAGAGGTTCGAATCCCATGGATAGCATTTTGGTGACATTTATTTTTGCTCTTTCTTAGCAAATGTCGGCCAAGCTCTATTCTTGGTAAGGATGGACTAATTCTTTTATGGTAAGGTGGCTAAAGGTTATGGCAAATATGTATTTAGGGATAGAATTTGCTTGATTTTGGGGATAGGATTTCTAAGCTTTTGGAAGGTGGAGGAACATAAGGCACATCTTAAGGGAGAGTGTTTTGGAAAGTTAAGATGGCCAAGTTTGACCATGTATTTGGACGGTTTAGGGGGCTAAGGGGGGAAGGCCGAATTTTTGGTGATAGGTTTGGTGTGGTTAATAGCTTTTGGGTAATACCATTTGGTCACTTTTGCTTTTATAAGACATTTTTTTTTCTCTTTTCATCTCATGCTCTCAAAACTGAATGTGTATTGGCTAGGAAGAATTGTTTTGTTTCACCTTTTTGGTCATATTTTGTCAATTCAATTTGTATCTCTTTTCTAGTGCCTAAAACATCAAAAACAAACATCATCTCTTCCTTCTCTCCCATGGCCGAATGCATCATTGTTTCAAACCCTCTCTCTTTGCTTTTCTCTTATTTTTGAAAATTTAAATCTTAAACCTCACATCCTTATTCTCTTTCTTTCTTCATTTATTTTCTTTTCAACCATATTTCCTTCATCATTTTTCTCACATGGCCGAATGTTAGACTACCTCCATAGTCGAACCATTCTTTTCTCTCCTTTGTTTTATCAAAGTCGAATCTTCTCTTCATCTATATTATTTTGTTGATTATTCTTTCAACCTTCGTTTAAGCAATCGGTAAGAACTCTTTTGAATCTTTTCTTTTCTCTTCTTTTCTTAGCTGTATATATACAAGTTTGGGAGGGTCTTATGACCGATTATAATGTTCTTTCTCTTAGACAATCTTTCATTTTTTTAGTGTCATAAAGAAGGCGAACTTCGGTATTTGTTATCTTAGTGACTTGCTAGAAATCGAGTCAAGTGTAAGGTAAGGGTTCTATCAAGGATTTCTATATTACTCGTCATATCATTATAGAAGGACTATTAATCAATTTCGTTTTAGGGACGTTATCGCTTGATTATCATCTTGAGAACAGGGGATATTTATTTTGTGGTAAACAAGATAGGGACAAAAAGGGTTGTTAATAGCGTTTGGAAGAGGGGTGGTTCCGCTATTCCCCCTAAATTCAAACGAAGGGCTGTTTCAGCAATCCGAGACTTTCCACCGGGTTATGGACCCTCATCCGAGAAGAATCGATTATTCAAAATTGTTCGTAGTTCGAAGCCATTAGCGGTTCGGGATTTCCCATCGGGTTGTGAATCGTCAACCGGGGAGAACCGACAAATAGTTATCATTCGAGATTCCGAGGGTAAGGATTTAGATCGTTTATCGTTAGTATAGTTTTATATTAAATATTAGTGTTCTAATCAAGCGTGATAAATATTTAGGTATCGACGAGCGGGAAAGTATAGCTCTCACCGTAATCAGGTGTGTAACTTCACACTTATCTCATGGGTTATACTATGCCGTAAGTATTAGAATAAAACTCGTAAAGTCAAAAAAATTGGAAAATACGATTTATTAGCACTTTTTGGTGTGAAAGCATGGAAATGGTATTAAAGTTGTGAAAAATTACGGATTTGCCCTTAATGGGCTATATTGTTAAAAAGTGATATTTTGGGCCATATGATTTATTTTGATAAATTGGCCAAGTGAGAATATTGTGAAAAGGGCCTCATGTGACTAATGGGCCAAAATTTGCTAGATCGATAAATGGGCTAGAATTTGGTAGATCGTTAAATGGGCCAAATTGCTATTTTGGCTAATGGGCCAAATTGATAACTTGTAATAAGGGCTTTTTGTTGAAATTTACCTTATGAATATATTGTTATGCATTAAATATATATACATGACTGCATGGGTTGGGATAATTGACGAAGAGAAGAAAGGCCTGTTGCCAAAATCTAGTTCGGTGGCTCTGCGACAAATATTTTAAATGGATTAATGCCTTTAGTTCGGTGGCTCTGCCACAAATATTATAATTGGCTTAATGCCTGCTATTGGTGTGTTGGCGGGGTGGGTTGACTTGATCCCCACAGGTGTGTTGGTTGGTACGGGTGGTGTGTAGCGGATGGAAATTAGGCTTGGTTGGGAATTGCATATCACATGTGTAACATCCTGAATTAGGGGTTGTTTGAAATTTACTTATTTTTCCCATGTGTGTGCTTGAGAGATATGTATGCTTGATTGCCTGATATATTTAAAGGTCTAGTCATGACCCCGGACTAATTGGACTTAGGGCTAAAATTTATTTTAAGCACTTGAGAAGGGGGAAGCTAGGTGAGATAGGGAATAAGAGAAATTTTGTGAGAAGTTTGACACAAGAAATAGCTTGGCAAAGTGGCTTTCGTGCGCCACTTAGGTGCTAAGAAGGTGGCGTCTAAGGGTGTTTCCAGGGAAGAGGTTCGAGTCGTGGGAGGTACAAGGGGGGAGGCATTTTGTTTTTGGGCTTTTTGGCGTTAAAGGAAGGGGGGCCAAGTAGAAGGCTTTAAAAGATTTTTGTGGTGGAATTGGGACATGAAAGTCGTTTGGTGGAGTGGCTTGGGGCGCCGCTTAAGGGTGTTGGCAAGTGGACTCAAGTTCGAGTCTCGGCAATAGCATAAGGCTTTTATTTTTATTTTTTTGAAAGATGGCGCCATGATGAGTAAGAGTTGGACGGCATGTGGGGACTTTGGGAAGGAAGGGATAAGCTTTTATTTTTGGTGATTTCGGATAATGGGATAAAGGATAAACATTTTTTGTTATTATTCTATTTGAAGAAGTGATAAAAATTTATCACAAAAGGGAGAGATGGCTGATTATAGGACTCTTTGGAGTGGTAATTTTGGTTTTGAAAGGGTTATTAGGGAGTGTATGCTGAAATTCAACTAAATTGGGCTCTTTTCCTCTCTATTTGCTTGGCCGAATTCTCTCTAGTCTACAAGTGCCAAAACTTTTCAAAGTCTTTTCTTCTTCTTAGCCTTTGGCCGAATCTCCTTACACTCCCATCTCCCATCTAGTTCTTTCTTACTTTCTCAAAACCGAAACCACCATTAATTCCCTACTTCTCTTCCACCCCTTTTGCCGAAATCCCCTAAGTCTTTCCTTCCATCTCTTTTCTTCCTCTCTAGCCGAACATACTCTATTGGTGTGCCAAAATTCCCTTCCTCCTATTTGATTCACTTTAGCCGAATATCAAATGGGTATATATCTCTTCAGGATTTTCTTTTTCAATCGATTGTAAAGGTAAGTGTTTTGCCGAAACTCTCTTCCCACATTCTCCTATTCTCTGTCGACTTGGATGAAAAGAAAAGCCGAGATCTGGCATTTATTGATGTTTCGGCTAACCACTATTTAAAATCAATTTCATCTAGGAACTCCAGGATTTTCAAAGCAGTAGATCTAATTCCCCATTCTCTTCTAATCGATTTGGTAAGTCTACGGTAAGATATTCTCTTTTAGTCTTTCCATTAGATACTTGGAAAAGCCGAAAACTAACCACTTGTGTAAATCTAAGGTTGGCCGATTGCAAGGAATCCAGTGTGTGGCTTTGGGATTTGGTTGGAAACCAAATCGGGTCAAGGTAGGTGCCACAAGTGAGTCTTCAAGTTTTTAACTAATTTGGCCGAATGGGTTTATGGTACTAATTTTGGTGATTGGCCGATTGTAAGGGGAAAACAATCTCTGGATTTTGCTAGTATATTGAATTTGTTAATCTCACGAGTAAGCAGGTGTGTAAACTCTTTACACACTTTATTAGTAGACTTTGCTATATTGTTTCCTTGTTAATAATTTGGTGGCGATTAGCTTGTGGCTTAATCATGGTTTAGGGTAAGTCCCCTAACTTGTGATCTATGATATATGATTGAGTTTGCCATAATATCTTTGTTAAATGATATGTTGTACATAATGCATGATATTTATGGGATTATGATATTGTATGTGAGCATGATGATGGTGGGATTGATGAGAGGAGGGGGATGATTTTATGTACTGTCACCAGTGGTTTTGACCACAAGATGGGTTGGCCCCATCAAATTTATTGTGACTTCGGTCACGGTGGTTTTGACCACACCAATGAAAATTGTGACTAAGTCCCAGTGGTTTGGTACCACCGATGGTTTTGACCACATTATGATATTTTGTGACCTATGGTCATCAGTGGTTTTGACCACACGATGGGTTGGCCTCATCATTTAAATTGTGACACTAGTCACCAGTGGTTTTGACCACCAGTGGTTTTGACCACACGGGGTAGTTAAGGAGTACGGATGGTTAGTGGGGTTGCATATTTGCATGTTTATTAATAAATTGTGTATGAGTTGTATTTTCCGGGTGGGGGATTTACACACTGAGTCTTGGTGACTCACCCCTTCCCTTACCATTTTGCAGATGAGTAGATCGCGGAGATGGAGCCGGAGAGGACTCGAGGCGGCCATGCTTATTCGATGGAGTTGGATTTAATTTATTATCTTTAAGTTTATTTATTTTCTTTTCTAAGTTTTTTTAATTTGGGTTGTAATAAGGCCGCTAGATTATATTTGGATGTTTACATAGTTATTTTGCTTTACTTATGCTATACTACAAATGAATTTACAAATGTTATGTAAACCGGTTAAAAGCAACATTTTCCAACTTAATAACTTCTACGAGTTTTTAAAGATGTTACCATCGGGTAAAAAAAATACACCAAGACAACTATAACTTTGACGATTTTAAAATTTTACATGATCAAACGTTTTCAAAGGATTTATCAACCCAACCATATTTATGAAAATAATCCGGTGAGTTTTATCAAACCCGTTTTAAAACCTTAGCCATATTTTAACAATTTTCACCAGACTCTCAAAAGATTCAAATTATTTTACTCAGTGGCATACCGGATCCGGTCAGGACTCATGGGCCGGGTTTGGGTGTTACAACATGCATATATATATATTTATATATTTGATATATATATATATATATATTGTGCAATTGTAAATGGGCTCAAGCCCAACTAATTGCTTAAATGGTTTTGGCCAGTGAACACGGTAAGTGGGTTACACATTCAGTTCTAAGTAACTCACCCCATTTTTTCTTACCCTTCTTAGGTAATAATAATTGATGGAGGCTTGGGTCGGGGATGACTTCGTGTGGAGGCCATACTACGAATGATGGGTTATAAAAACTTTGAACTTATTTTAAGTATTTTTATTTAAGTACTATTTCAATTGCGATGTAATAAGGCCTCTGGTATTATTTTTATGGATTTTTATGCGTGGAAGGATTTTAATATGTTTTAGTTACTTAAATGGGGTTGTTTAATTTTTTTATAAATGTTTTCTTAAACTCACAGATATAAAAGGGGTTTTTCTTAAATATCACTCACTCGTAAAATTTTGTGAAAACTCTTTTATAAATATATTTCAACCAATTATTTAAGTTTTTAACCAATTACTTCTTTGAAAATCAAATTGTAAACTCTTATGTTTTAAAATCATGGTTTTCAAATAAATCTTGATTTTGATTAAACTCCATCTTCAAAATCGTTTTGAAGAATTATTTTCATTAAAAGCATTGATGACTGGACATAAGTTTGAATTGTGTGGCATGCCAAGTCTGGTCTTAAACGCATCGGCCGGGTTTGGGGTGTTACATTTTATGGTATCAGAGCCAGTTTCAAAACTCAGCTGTGGTTTGAGTTCGACAACAAATTTTGTTTTAAAAAAAAACTGTTTAAATTTCTAGACCTTATGTTTTAAAGGTAGTATGGCACCACGAGCATCCAGCATCAAGTCAAGTAAGTATTTGTTTATTAAATGTTTATTCTTGTGATATGACATAGGAACACTCTAGAACTTCTAGTTTTAGGTGTTGAAAATGGTAGAGATTGAGACTATAGGATGTGATTGCGAAAATAACTTTACTTCTTATATCTCATAAAATATCATTAATAAACACTGAAATGATATTCTGATTCATAAAACTTGTAATCAGATTAAATCAAATTAGTCATTATGAGCACTAGAGGACGTGGTTGTGGACGCGGTAGATGTGGCCGTGGTAGAGGACGAGGTGCTAGGGTTGAGTCTGAAGTGCCGGGTCATATGCCAGAAATGGATGCATCTGCGTCACTCAGGAGTGAGACTGGATCACATGACCATTTGATAGAGGACAATGCTTTGACTCAAGCAATGTTGCGAGTCCTAGAGAGGGTTGCTAGGACTAGAACTAGGCCAGCAGCACGTGGATCAATATCGGAATGACTCAAGGCAAGTGGTGCCGAGGGTTTTAGAGGTGTCTCCGGTGTAGCTCCAAATGTTGCGGAATACTGGCTCGAGGCTGTAGAACGAATTATGGATGATCTGGAGTGCATCGTTGAGCAGAAACTAAGAGGAGCCGTGTCCTTGCTAAGGGACGAGGCGTACCAATGGTGGCTTACTATTCGAGAAGGCACCGAGGCTGCATTGGTTACTTGAAATTTCTTTAAAGTTGTTTTTCAAGGGAAGTACGTCGGGACAAGTTATATAGATACCCGGAGGAAGGAATTCTTGAATCTAGTTCAAGGAAATAAGACGGTGGCAGCTTACGAGGCAGAATTTCTTCGTTTGAGCCGATATGCTCGTACAATAGTACCGACTGATCATGAGCATTGTGTACGCTTTGAAGATGGGCTGAATGATGAGTTGCGGGTACTGATAGCCCCACAACAAGTACGAAGTTTTACCTCGCTTGTAGAGAAAGCCAAGATAGCCGAAGAGGCTAAGATCTCAGAACGCCAGAACCGGGAAAGAGTCAGAGGCAAGAGAGATTTTAAATACTCAAGTTCTTTTAAAAGGTTTCAGAAGAGGCCACGGAATGATGAGCCAGCTCAAGCTAGAGCACCTGTGACTACCAGTCCGAGTTGAAAATGTGCCGACTATGGAAGATGACACCCCAGGGAATGTTGGAGGAAAACTAGTGCCTGCTATAAATGTGGTTCCAAGGATCATCAGTATAAGAATTACCCTCGACGAACTGATACGATTCAAGAAGTTCGTAACCCTGATACTCAGCCAGCTAGAGGCACTCAGCAGCCACCGAGAGGTCGTGGGCCAGGTCGTGGTGGTAATGGTGTTGGTCGTGGTCAAGGTGCACCGGGTAGAGGTAATGGCTTTAGAGGTAACGCGGAGGCAAGACAGCCGAGATTGGTCTATACGGTCAGGCGTCGTGAAGATGGCGATGCACCTGATGTGATAACTAGTACATTTTTCATCTTTGATGTACTTGTTACTTCTTTGATAGATATCGGGTCTACCCACTCGTATATTGCTAGTGCCATATTTGGAAACCTGATTATTAGATCTAAGATTACCGATAGAGAGATGTTGGTACTTAGTCCTTTAGGACAGTCAGTAGTCATGAATAAATTGTTTAGAGACGTGCCCTTGGAGATTCAAAGAGAAATATTTTGTAACATCCTAGATTAGGGGTTTGCGTTTGTGCATAATTCATGAGTAGTAGGTTTTGGCAGTGTTTGGAAGTGAATTAAGGGTTTTTAAAATCCTAGGATAGAAGAGAAAGCTTTGGACAATTATTGGTTTTTAAGTTAAAAACAAGAAGTGATGTGGAAAAGTGGCAAGGACGCCACCTAAGGTGCAAGGGTTATGGCATCAAGTGAAGTACTTTGAGGGAAGAGGTTGAATCCCATTGTGTGCATTTTGCTTAATTTTATGAAATAACATGTTTCTTGTGATTGTAGTGTGCATTTTTAGAACCTTGGAAATGTAAGGAAATGTATAGAAATGTATGGAAATGTAAGGAAATGTATGGAAATGTAAGGAAATGTATGGAAATGTATGGAAATGTATGGAAATGTAAGGAAATGTATGGAAATGTATGGAAATGTAAGGAAATGTATGGAAATGTATGGAAATGTATGGAAATGTATGGAAATGTATGGAAATGTAAGGAAATGTATGGAAATGTATGGAAATGTAAGGAAATGTATGGAAATGTAAGGAAGTGTAGGAAATGTAAGGAAATGTAGGAAATGTCACTGAAATGTAAGGAAATGCTTTAGAAATGATAAGTTTAAAGGAGGAAGCGAACGTTTTTGGAAACTTGGAAATGTAAGAAATGTCTTAGAAATGATAAGTTTTAAGGCAAGGTGGCCTTAAGAAAATTAATAGAAGAAATTTGACACAAAAAGGGCTTGGAAAAGTGACAAGGAGGCACCACTTAAAGCCCGATAAATGACGCCACCAAAGCATGTGTGCAAGCTTAGGTTCGAGAGCAAGGAGAGCATTTACGAGAGTGTTTTTTGCGTCGAATTGGGCTTATGCCCAATTCGTTATTAAAGCTAAACTAATCATAGGGAGGCGCCACTTAGGTGGATAATTTGGGCCTCGTATGGCCACAAGGAGTCCAATAGAATAAGTTTAAATTCGGTTCATCAAGGGAAGGGGTGGGCGGCATCTAGCTAAGACTTTAAGTGATTTTATTTAATTACTTAAAGAGGAAGCAATGGACTGCAATAAGGACTCTTAAGGAAGAGTTTAATTCTCCTTAAAACTTCGGCTAAATAGGTGGATAAATGATGATTTATTTTAGATTATTTTCAAAGAGATAATTGAGGATTATTCTTTAATTTTTAATAAAAGAGATAAAGCTATCGAAATAGAAGAGTGATGGCCAAGTAAGGGATTCTAAGTTAGTAATTTCGCTATAAAAGGAAAAGAGGGCCATTCATTCTTTCTTCTAACTCTCTCTCGCCGAATTCTCTCTAGCAAATATCTCCTTTCTTCATTGTTTTGCCAAGAAAATACACCTTGTGTAGTGAAACTTCATTACCAAATTGCTCAAACTCTTTTCTCTTCTTCTTTCATAATCTTCCAAAAGCGAAAGTTTACTAAAATCAAGTCCATAGCGAATAGTTTTGAGACTTCAAACAAGGGTTGTCGACTTACGTATTAAGGGTAAAAACTAGTTATCATCCGGTTTCATCCTTTTTCTTTTAAGATTTGCGAAATCTAGGACTAACCCCATTAATATCTTGTTGCGAAACTTTGAAGAGATCTTTCGGGTTTACTAAGTGTCGACTACAAGGAAGGAGAAGTTCTTTTCCGAAGGTACACCATAGGCAGCGTGTTCCCTAGTTATTCGGTGAATTTCGGATTTAAAATCCACAAGGTAAGTCTTAGTGTACAAATCCTACTAGGATTTGGTTTTATGGTGAATGAGTTTTTCATTAAATATTTAATATGGGCGAATGTAGGGAGTTAAAGATCTAAGATCGAAAATTGAGATTTCAAGTGAAATCGTTAAGCGAATCGGTGTGTACCTACCTAAGTTTTAATAAGTTCATGGCTATGTTTTAAATTAAATGTATATGTTTATAAGAATGTGAATATGGCTAAGGTACCATAATATGTTCATGGCTATGTTTTAAATTAAATGTGTATGTTTATAAGAATGTGAATATGGCTAAGGTACCATACTATGGTACAAAGTACTAAGGTACGTTTCCTACTCCTGCTAGGAATATGAATATATGTTATTTTAACATGTGAAAAGTGATAAGAATGTGAATTAAGGCATGATTTTGCATATTGTGTATGAAATATGGGGCATATGGATTATATGAAAAGGGAAGTTAATGTGGTGACCTAAGACCATGAAATTTGAATGTGGTGACCTAAGACCACTAAAACCGAATGTGGTGACCTAAGACCACGTAAAAGCGAATGTGGTGACCTAAGACCACGAATTCTAAATGTGGTGACCTAAGACCACGAATTTTATAAGGCGATGAGCATGTCATTGCAATGATCGCCTTCGATGGTGTGTAGCGGATGGAGGTTGACTTAGTAGTCCCCATGGTGTGCGAGGATGAATGCAGGTGGTGTGTAGCGGATGGCATATAGGTTTGGGTTGGGTTGCATCATATTGTTTAAATGCTTTATGAACATATATGATATTGTATGCCTAAAATATTAAATTTTAGTGTTGGTTACACATTGAGTCTGTTGACTCACCCCGTTATGGGATTATTTTTCAGGTGACGACCAGTGATGGACCGGGCCGACAGATGCTTAGTGGAGGCCATGTGAAGTTCAAATTTCTTTTATTTGGACTATTTTACTTTAAGTATTTGAATTTAAATTTTGGGAATTATTTGATGTAATAAGGCCTAGTAGAACTATTTTATTCTATTTTTATTTATTAAGCTTACATACTTTTATTTATTCAAAGATTATGTAAATCTATTTTTAAAACAAAGCCCAAACATTTGTCATCTAAAGTAGAGGATTTTGATAATGAAATAAACTTATTTTCAACTCAAGCCCAACCCAAAACAATCTTTCTTTAAAACACACATGTTTTTCTAAGTAACAAAAGAATTTGAAACAGTTTACAGGGAACATACTAGATCAGGTCAAGGCTCGTGGCCGGGTTTGGGGTGTTTTAGTTTGGTATCGAGCCAGTTTTAAACTCTCGGCCTTGGGTTTAAGGCCCAAACGTTTTCAAAGTTAAGCCCAAAAGGAATTTTGTGAAATAAGCGGGTTTTTTAAGCATGGCCCACTAAGTCTCCGACCAAGTCCACGGGTAAGTACTCCGATCTTTTGTGTGAATTATATTATGATTTGTAGAAGGGTAGAAATAGAACATAGAATAGAGATTAAGTACTTGAACCCTAGGACTAGTATACCCCAACAAAAACATAAGACTTAAATGCCTAATTAAACAAACCTGTGGTTAAGTCACTGAGTTAGGGTGTGGCAACCATGGTATGCATGTCTAGGATTGGTTTCGGTGGGAGCTTTGTATTTAAGCAGTCCGCGTGACTCACCTCCTCTCCACTCAAATCTTACCTGGTGCGTAGCCTCGGTTCACCCTAACCAAGAGGACTTATACACGAACTAAACCCCTAACTAAAACCCGAAAGGGACTAGCCGTATTGTTATGGAAACCCTAGTTTTAAAATTTCTAAATTACCCTCTTGATTTGAAAAGATTATTTTAAAAATTTTCCGAAATATTTTTGATTTACAAATTTACTAAAATACCCCTAGTGGTAAAATTACAAAAAAGCCCTTGGTTTATGAAATTTCCAAATGCCCACAGTTCTTATCAAAATTTCACTACTTTGCTTAAAGGAACCTTAAATTTACAAAATATCAAAATACCTTGATTATGGAAAATTTTTTACGAAATTACCCCTACCCTACAAATTACCGAAATACCCCTGAGTTACAAAATACCAGAAACTTCTGTTTTACAAATATCAAGATACCCTGATTTGGAGAATTTATGGAAATGCCCCTGACTTCCAAAATTACTGAAATAACCCCGATTTCTGAAATTTTTGCAACACCTCTGATTTGGAAAACAAATTTTCAAGATAACCCCCGAAGTTTTGTAAATTCTGAAATGCCTTTGATTTGCAAAATATTTTCGAATTGACCCCGATTTATTACCAAAATACCCTTATAGGAAAAATGACAAAATTACCCCTGGATGGGGAATGATCAGGAATGCCCAAAGTAGTGAAGTGAATGTTGTGAATAAATGTGTCTCTATCGAGATGGATGAATGTGAATGTGAATGTGAATCTCTGAATTAGAATGGTGAACTTGAACTGAGACTTTGTTTGATCGAGAGAACTACTATTAAACTCCTTTTCATAAAAATGTTCGCGGATAAACAATGGAACAAAGAACTAATGCATAAAAATTTTTAATCAGATTAAATCGCGACGTTAGTAATGAGTTCTAGTGGACGTGGTCGAGGTAGTATCTAAGAAATGTGTTAGTTTTGTTAAGATCGAGTGCATGACATAAGCGTAGCAGGTGAGTTAAGATGTTCGATTATTCGATAGTAAGTAATTTCGAGGACGGAATTATTTTAAGGAGGTAGAAGCGTAACATCCTAGATTAGGGTTATGCGTTTGTGCATAATTCATGAGTAGTAGGTTTTGGTAGTGTTTGGAAGTGAATTAAGGGTTTTAAAATCCAAGGATGGAAGAGAAAGCTTTGGAAAATTATTGGTTTTTAAGTTAAAAATAAGAAGTGATGTGGAAAAGTGGCAAGGGCGCCACCTAAGGGGCAAGGGTTATGGCATCAAGTGAAGTACTTTGAGGAAGAGGTTCGAATCCCATTGTGTGCATTTTGCTTAATTTTATGAAATAGCATGTTTACTGTGATATGTGGTGTGCATTTTTAGAACCTTGGAAATGTAAGGAAATAGATGGAAATGTATGGAAATGTAGGGAAATGTATGGAAATGTAAGGAAATGTATGGAAATGTATGGAAATGTATGGAAATGTAAGGAGATGTATGGAAATGTATGGAAATGTAAGGAAATGTATGGAAATGTATGGAGATGTAAGGAAATGTATGGAAATGTAAGGAAATGTATGGAAATGTATGGAAATGTATGGAAATGTAAGGAAATGTATGGAAATGTATGGAAATGTAAGGAAATGTATGGAAATGTAAGGAAATGTAGGGAAATGTAAGGAAATGTAGGGAAATGTCTTGGAAATGTAAGGAAATGCTTTAGAAATGATAAGTTTAAAGGAGGGAAACGAACGTTTTTGGAAACTTGGAAATGTAAGGAAATGTCTTAGAAATGATAAGTTTTAAGGCAAGGTGGCCTTAAGAAAATTAATAGAAGAAATTTGACACAAAAAAGGGCTTGGAAAAGTGACAAGGAGGCACCACTTAAAGCCCAAGAATGATGCCACCAAACATGTGTGCAAGCTTAGGTTCGAGCGACAAGGAGAGCATTTCGAGAGTGTTTTTAGTCGAATTGGGCTTATGCCCAATTCATTATTAAAGCTAAACTAATCATAGGGAGGCGCCACTTAGGTGGATAATTTGGGCCTCGTGATGGCCACAAGGAGTCCAATAGAATAAGTTTAAATTTGGCTCATCAAGGAATGGGGTGGACTGACATCTAGCTAAGACTTTAAGTGATTTTATTTAATTACTTAAAGAGGAAGCAATGGACTGCAATAAGGACTCTTAAGGAAGAGTTTAATTCTCCTTAAAACTCGGCTAAATAGGTGGATAAATGATGATTTATTTTAGATTATTTTCAAAGAGATAGTTGAGGATTATTCTTTAATTTTAATTAAAGAGATAAAGCTATCAAAATAGAAGAGTGATGGCCAAGTAAGGGATTCTAAGTTAGTAATTTGGTTATAAAAGGAAAAGAGCGCCATTCATTCTTTCTTCTAACTCTCTCTCTTTGAATTCTCTCTAGCAAATATCTCCTTTCTTCATTGTTTTGCCTGTAGTAAATACACCTTGTGTGAAACTTCATTACCAAATTGCTCAAACTCTTTTCTCTTCTTCTTTCATAATCTTCCAAAAGCGAAAGTTTGCTAAAATCAAGGCCATAGCCAAATAGTTTTGAGACTTCAAACAAGGGGTTGTCGACTTAGTATTAAGGGTAAAAACTAGTTATCATTCGATTTCATCCTTTTCTTTTAAGATTTGTCAAATCTAGGACTAACCCCATTAATATCTTGTTGCCAAAACTTTGAAGAGATCTTTCGGGGTTTACTAAGTGTCGACTACAAGGAAGGAGAAGTTCTTTTCCTGAAGGTACACCATCGGCCGCATGTTCCCTAGTTATTCGGTGAATTTCAGGATTTAAAATCCACAAGGTAAGTCTTAGTGTACAAATCCTACTAGGATTTGGTTTTATGGCCGAATGAGTTTTTCACTAAATATTTAATATAGGCCGAATGTAGGGAGTTAAAGATCTAAGATTAGAAATTCGGGATTTCAAGTGAAATCGTTAAGCGAATCAGGTGTGTACCCTACCCTAAGTTTTAATATGTTCATGGCTATGTTTTAAATTAAATGTGTATGTTTATAAGAATGTGAATATGGCTAAGGTACCATAATATGCTCATGGCTATGTTTTAAATTAAATGTGTATGTTTATAAGAATGTGAATATGGCTAAGGTACCATACTATGGTACAAAGTACTAAGGTATGTTTCCTACTCCTACTAGGAATATGAATATATGTTATTTTTAACATGTGAAAAGTGATAAGAATGTGAATTAAGGCATGATTTTGCATATTGTGTATGAAATATGGGGGCATATGGGTTATATGAAAAGGGGAAGTTAATGTGGTGACCTAAGACCACGAAATCTGAATGTGGTGACCTAAGACCACGAAAACTGAATGTGGTGACCTAAGACCACGTAAAACTGAATGTGGTGACCTAAGACCACGAATTCTAAATGTGGTGACCTAAGACCACGAATTTTATAAGGGCGATGAGCACGTCATTGCAATGATCGCTTCGATGGTGTGTAGCGGATGGAGGGTTGACTTAGTAGTCCCACTTGTGTGCGAGGTTGGTGCGGGTGGTGTGTAGCGGATGGCATATAGGTTTGGGTTGGGTTGCATCATATTGTTTAAATGCTTTATGAACATGTATGATATTGTACGCCTGAAATATTAAATTTTAGTATAGGTTACACATTGAGTCTGTTGACTCACCCCGTTGTGGGATTATTTTTCAGGTGACGACCAGTGATGGACCGGGCCGGCAGATGCTTAGTGGAGGCCATGTGAAGTTCAAATTTCTTTTATTTGGACTATTTTACTTTAAGTATTTGAATTTAAATTTTGGGAATTATTTGATGTAATAAGGCCTAGTAGAACTATTTTATTCTGTTTTTATTTATTAAGCTTACATACTTTTATTTATTCAAAGATTAAGTAAATCTATTTTTAAAACAAAGCCCAAACGTTTGACACCTAAAGTAGAGGATTTTGATAATGAAATAAACTTATTTTCAACTCAAGCCCAACCCAAAACAATCTTTCTTTAAAAACACACATGTTTTTCCTAAGTAACAAAAGAATTTGAAACGGTTTACACCGGGGAACATACTAGATCCGGTCAAGGCTCGTGGGCCGGGTTTGGGGTGTTTCATATTTTTGGCAGATTTGATGGAATTGCCTTTCGGTGAATTTGATCTTATTTTGGGCATGGATTGATTGGTGAAGCACTGGGCGCAATTGGATTGTACCGAAAAGCGAATGTCAATAAGGATTGTGGATGATGAGGAGGTAGTTATGATTGGTGAGCGAAGAAACTTTTTGGCAAATATGGTATCTGCTCTGAAGGCAGAAAAGTTGGTGCAGAAAGGGTATGGAGGTGCGAAAAGGGTATGGAGCATTCCTAACCTTCGTTAGTGCTTTGGATGCCAAGGAATTATTGGTGGAAGGTGTGAGAACGGTGAAAGAACTTCCAGATGTCTTTCCCGAAGAACTTCCTGGTCTACTAGATCGGGAAGTAGAATTTGGCATTGAGCTTTTGCCCAGAACGGCTCCGGTGTCCATTGCTCCTTATAGAATGGCACCGAAGGAGTTAGCGGAGCTTAAAGCTCAAATTCAAGAATTGTTAGATCGGGGATTTATTCGACCGGGTGTGTCTCCGTGGGGAGCACCGATTTTGTTCGTTAAGAAGAAGGATGGGTCGATGCATATGTGTATTGATTATAGGCAGTTGAATAAGTTGACGATCAAGAATAGGTATCCATTGTCGAGAATCGATGACCTGTTTGATCAATTGAGAGGAGCTTCAATTTTCTCTAAGATTGATTTGAGATCGGGTTATCATCAACTCAAGGTGAAAGATGCAGACATTCATAAGACGGCATTTCGGACTCGTTATGGACATTATGAGTTTTTGGTTATGCCGTTTGGTTTGACCAATGCACCAGCTGCATTTATGGACATGATAAACCGAGTCTTTCAACCCTATCTAGACGGTTCGTAATAGTGTTCATAGATGATATCTTGGTATATTCGAGGAATGAAGAAGAGCATGACTCACATTTGCGCATTGTGTTGCAAATTTTGCGGGATAAGCAACTTTATGCCAAATTCAGTAAATGCAAATTTTGGTTGAAGGAAGTGACTTTCTTGGGTCATGTGGTGTCAGCCGAAGGAATAAGAGTTAATCCTCGGAAGGTAGAGGCTGTGTTGGATTGGAAACCACCGAAGTCAGTGGTTGAAATTCAGAGTTTCTTGGGTTTGGTTGGTTACTATAGATGCTTTTTTGAGGGGTTTTCGTTGATTGTTGCACCCCTAACTAAGCTGTTGCGTAAAGGAGTAGCGTATGTGGATTGTTAAACAACAAGAAAGTTTCGAGAAATCAAGAAGATTTTGTGAAGCGCCAGTTTGATTCAACCCGAGGTGAAAAAGAGTTTATCATTTCTTGTGATCGTCACACGAGTTTAGGATGTGTACTGATGCAAAGTGGAAAAGTGGTGGCTTATGCTTCTTGTCAGCTAAGGCCGCACGAGGTCAACTATCCTACTCATGACTTGGAGTTGGCTGCGGTGGTGTTTGCTTTAAAGATTTGGAGGCACTATACAGACCATAAGAGTCTTAAGTACATCCTTACCCAAAAAGAGTTAAACTTGAGACAACGAAGATGGGTGGAGTTGTTAAAAGATTATAACTTCTCAATCGAGTACCATCCTGGAAAGGCTAACGTTATGGCAGACGCGTTGAGTCGTAAGGTTGTATCGGAGTTGAGAGCAATGTTTGCTCATCTCAGTTTGTATGAGGATGGCATCCTGCTAGCGGAACTTTAGGTGAAGCCATTGTGGTTAGAACAGATCAAGGAAAAGCAGTTATCAGATGAAAAGTTGGGTTCTTTAATGCAACAAGTTGAAAGTGGTATAATAGGAGACTTTGGATTGAACAAGGATGGCGTGCTGTGTTTTTGTGGACGAGTTTGTATACCCACAGATTCGGATTTGAGACAAATGATTCTTCGAGAGACGCATAGTAGCCCTTATGCTATTCACCCCGGAGGAAATAAGATGTATCGGGATCTTCGTGAGCAGTGTTGGTGGCCAGGGTTGAAGCGAGAGGTTACTGATTTTGTGGGTAAATGTTTGACTTGTCAACAAGTGAAGGCGGAACATCAATTACCATCGGGTTTATTGCAACCGGTAAAGATTCCTCTATGGAAATGGGAGCGGATAACGATGGATTTTGTTAGTGGGTTACCCTTAACACCTACTAAGAAAGATTCTGTTTGGGTGGTAGTAGATCGATTAACGAAGACTGCTCATTTTCTAACACTTCACACAGATTACTCGTTACAGAAGTTGGCTAAGCTGTATGTATCTAAGATTGTGAGGTTGCATGAGGTACCAGTGTCTATCATATCGGACAGGGATCCCAGGTTTACATCACGGTTTTGGAAAGCTTTACATGAGGCGTTGGGGACAAAGTTAAACTTCAGTACGGCTTTTCATCCTCAATGATGGTCGGTCGAAAGAGTAATTCAGATTTTGGAAGACATGTTACGAGGTTGTGTGATCGACTTTAGAGGTAGTTGGGAGGATTTTCTACCGTTGGCAGAGTTCACGTATAATAACAGTTACCAATCCAGTATCCAAATGGTGCCTTATGAAGCGTTATCTGATCGTAGGTGTCGTACCCTACTTGTTGGGTGAATTGGGGAACGGCAGTTGTTAGTTCTGAATTGATATCGAGGCGGAAGAAAAGGTAAAGGTGATTCGAGCGCGGTTAAAGGAAGCTTGGATAGGCAAAAGTCGTATCGGATCTGAATCGTAAAGGTACCGAGTTTGCGGTGGGAGATCGAGTCTTCGAAAGTCTCACCTTGGAAGAAGATTTTGATTTGGAAGGAAGGACAAATTGAGCCCTAGGTTCATTGGACCGCACTGAGTGTCTTGAAGCGTGTAGGACCGATGGCCTATCGACTTGATTTACCTCTAGAGTTGAGTCGATTCATAGTGTTTTCCATGTTTCTATCTTTGGCGTTATAGATCGGATCATCTCACATAGTACCGGTAGAAGAAGTGGAATTAAGGGCAGACTTGTCTTTCAAGAAAGAACCAGTGGAAATCTTAGACCGCAATGTTAAGGTGCTAAGAAAGAAGACTGTGCCGTTAGTTAAGGTTCTTTGGCGTAATCATGGAGCGGAGGGAGCTACGTGGGAGCCTGAGGACACAATTCGGCAAAAATATCGTCACCACTTTTAACCAGGTAAATTTCGAGGATGAAATTTTCTTTAATGAGGGTAGAGTTGTAACATCCTAAAAATCTGAGTATCGATATGTTGCATGTTTTGGTGTTTAGCTTGTGAATGATTAAATTTATGTGCTTATATAGTCTTGAGAAGGCTTGGCATTTATTCGGTATTAGAATAAATTTTAATTTTGAGTACTTTATTGAAGTGGATCAAGTGACCTTGATGCTTAAGGTAATTAAGTGGCAAAAACTAGCATAAGATGAGCTAGTAGCAAGGTGGAATAGGCGCCATGAGTGTAACTTGAGGGGAGGGGTTCGAATCTCATGGATAGCATTTTGGTGACATTTATTGTTGCTCTTTCTTAGCAAATGTTGGCCAAGCTCTATTCTTGGTAAGGATGGACTAATTCTTTTATGGTAAGGTGGCTGAAGGTTATGGCAAATATGGATTTAGGGATAGAATTTGCTTGATTTTGGGGATAGGATTTCTAAGCTTTTAGAAGGTGGAGGAACATAAGGCACATCTTAAGGGAGAGTGTTTTGGAAAGTTAAGATGGCCAAGTTTGACCATGTATTTGGACGGTTTAGGGGGCTAAGGGGAGAAGGCCGAATTTTTGGTGATAGGTTTGGTATGGTTAGTAGCTTTTGGGTAATACCATTTGGTCACTTTTGCTTTTACAAAACAATTTTTTTCTCTTTTCATCTTTGCTCTCAAAACCGAATGTGTATTGGCTAGGAAGAATTATCTTTGTTTCACCTTTTTGGTCATATTTTGTCAATTCAACTTGTGTCTCTTTTCTAGTGCCTAAAACATCAAAAACAAACATCATCACTTCCTTCTCTCCCATGGCCGAATGCATCATTGTTTCAAACCCTCTCTCTTTGCTTTTCTCTTATCTTTGAAAATTTAAATCTTAAACCTCACATCCTTATTCTCTTTCTTTCTTCATTTATTTTCTTTTCAACCATATTTCCTTCATCATTTTTCTCACATGGCCGAATGTTAGACTACTTCCATAGTCGAACCATTCTTTTCTCTCCTTTGTTTTTATCAAAGTTGAATCTTCTCTTCATCTATATTGTTTTATTGATTATTCTTTCAACCTTCATTTAAGCAATCGGTAAGAACTCTTTTCGAACCTTTTCTTTTCTCTTCTTTTTCTTAGCCGTATATATACAAGTTTGGGAGGGTCTTATGACCGATTATAATGTTCTTTTCTCTTAGACAATCTTTCATTTTTTTTAGTGTCATAAAGGAGGCCGAACTCGGAGTATTTGTTATCTTAGTGACTCGCTAGAAATCGAGTCTAAGTGTAAGGTAAGGGTTCCTATTAAGGATTTCTATATTACTCGTCATATCATTATAGAAGGACTACTAATTGATTTCGTTTTAGGGGACGTTATTGTTTGATTCTCATCTCGAGAACGCAAGGATATTTATTTTTGTGGTAAACAAGATAGGGACAAAAAGGGTTGTTAATAGCGTTTGGAAGAGGGGTTGTTCCACTATTCCCCCTAAATTCAAACGAAGGGCTATTTCAGTAACCCAAGACTTTCCACCGAGTTGTGGACCCTCATCCGGGGATAATCGATTATTCGAAGTTGTTCGTAGTTCGGAGCCATTAACGGTTCGGGATTTCCCATCGGGTTGTGAACCGTCAACCAGGGAGAACCGACAAATAGTTGTCATTCAAGATTCTGAGGGTAAGGATTTAGATCGTTTATCGTTAGTATAGTTTTATATGAAATATTAGTGTTCTAATCAAGCGTGATAAATATTTAGGTATCGACGAGCGGGAAAGTATAGTTCTCACCGTAATCAGGTGTGTAACTTCACACTTATCTCATGGGTTATACTATGCCGTAAGTATTAGAATAAAACTCATAAAGTTATAAAAATTGGAAAATACGGTTTATTAGCACTTTTTGGTGTGAAAGCATGGAAACGGTATTAAAGTTGTGAAAAATTACGGATTTGCCCTTAATGGGCTATATTGTTAAAAAGTGATATTTTGGGCCATATGATTTATTTTGATAAATTAGCCAAGTGAGAATATTGTGAAAAGGGCCTCATGTGACTAATGGGCCAAAATTTGCTAGATCGATAAATGGGCCAAAGTTTGCTAGATCGATAAATGGGCCAGAATTTGCTAGATCGTTAAATGGGCCAAATTGCTACTTTGGCCAATGGGCCAAATTGATAACTTGTAATATGGGCTTTTGGTTGAAATTTACCTTATGAATATATTGTTATGCATTAAATATATATATACATGACTGCATGGGTTGGGATAATTGACGAAGAGAAGAAAGGCTGTTGCCAAAATCTAGTTGGTGGCTCGCCACAAATATTTTAAATGGCTTAATGCCTCTAGTTAATGACTCGCCACAAAAATTATAATTGGCTTAGTGCTGTTATTGGTGTGTTGGCGGGGTGGGTTGACTTGATCCCCAGGTGTGTTGGTTGGTGCGGGTGGTGTGTAGCGGATGGAAATTAGGCTTGGTTGGGAATTGCATATCACATGCATATATTTTTTATTATATATTTGATATATATATATATTGTGCATTTTAAATGGGCTCAAGCCCAACTAATTACTTAAATGGTTTTGGCCAGTGAACACGGTAAGTGGGTTACACATTGAGTTCTAAGTAACTCACCCCATTTTATTACCCTTCTCGGGTAATAATAATTGATGGAGGCTTGGTAGGGATGACTTCATGTGGAGGCCATACTACGAATGATGGGTTATAAAAACTTTGAACTGCTTTTAAGTATTTTTATTTAAGTACTATTTCAATTGCGATGTAATAAGGCCTCTGGTATTTTTTGTATGGATTTTTATGCGTGGATGGATTTTAATATGTTTTAGTTACTTAAACGGGGTTGTTTAATTTTTTTTATAAATGTTTTCTTAAACTTGCGTATAAAAAGGGGGTTTTTCTTAAATATCACTCACTCGTAAAATTTTGTGAAAACTCTTTTATAAATTTATTTCAACCAATTATTTAAGTTTTTAACCAATTATTTCTCGAAAATCAAATTGTAAACTCTTATGTTTTAAAACCATGGTTTTCAAATAAATCTTGATTTTGATTAAACTCTATCTCCAAAATCATTTTGAAGAATTGTTTTCATTAAAAGCATTGATGACTGGACGTAAGTTCGGATTGTGTCGCATGCCAAGTCTGGTCTTAAACGCATAGGCCAGGTTTGGGGTGTTGCTCACCTTACCAAAAATAATGACGTCCACCCTTGCCATAAATAGTCCTTGGTCGACACTTAAGGAAAGAGTGCAAAAATATTAGCCAAACATTGCACACAAAGGGATTTGAACCTCTTCCCACAAGGTACTTCACTTGATGCCATAACCTCTTTACCAATAGCTCATTTATGCTAACCATTTATTCATTTATTTCAATGAGCATTGAAGCTACTTACCATCTCTTCTTAAAGTGCTAAAATACCAAATTTTTTGTAATATCCTAATTTTGTTGGTCTGTGCATCTGGTATGTTGCATGGCTAAGTTGGTAATTGAGGCTTTGAGGTGTGTATTGGGCTCAGGCTCGGGCTTAAACCAGGGTTAATTTACTGATAAACTGTGTTAATGTGTAGTCTAAGTTAGGAAATTAAATTAGTAGCAAGTTGGGCTTGTGGCCCAAAGTTGGAGGTGTTATAAGTGGGCATGAAGGTGGCGTCAAAAGGGGGAGGAGTTTGGACCTTGTGTGGTCGCTTGGGGCCCAAATGGATGGGTCAAGATTCGGTACTCCAAGGGGGAAGGGGTGGACGGCATAGTGGCTACAATTTAAGAGTTTATTTTCTTTTATTTTTGAGAAATTAAAAGCTGATAATTAAGAGGGAAGAGTTGGTTTCAAGGTGACCTCTTCTAAAGGTAAGATAATGATTGGGTTATCAGGTGAGATAAAGGCTATCAGGAGGGAGAGAGTTGGCCGAAACTCCAGCTCTGTGTGTGTTTGTGTGTGCGCCAAAATTTAGTGCTAAAGTGATAGTATTTTCGGCATTTTTGGGTGGATTTCGACTTCTTGAAACTTAGTTATTCTCTCAATCTCTCTTTTACCGAAAATCACCTAAGATTTTCTCCTCTTTTCTCTTTTTCCTCCCATAGCCGAAACCCCTTTAGGCTTCTCTCTTTTCTTCTTCTTTTGTGAAAACTGAAACTCCCTAGTTGTTTCTTTTCTCGTCCAAAAATTCTCTAAAAGCCGGATACTCCTTGTGCATATCATCTTCTTCCCATAGCCGAATCTACAAGGGTGGATTTTTCCCGAAGGTGCACCATAAGCCAAGTACTCCTCTTTAATCTGGTGAGTTTCGGGATTTTGTTTCTCTGCGATTTCTCTATTTTCATTAAGTTGCTAACCCGAACCATTTGTTCTAAGGCCTGTCGATTTCCCCTCTCTGTTCCTAGAAGCCGATTTGTGGAAAAGCTGAAGGTAGGTGGTAGGTTCGGCCGAATGGCCTTTCTTGTCCCTTTCTTTTTGGCCGAATATCATAAGGTGTTTGGTTGGTTATGTCGGTGATTTGGTTTAATATTTTGGGCTTGGTCGAATGTAGGTAGGAAGGTGGACTTTCTTAAAGGCTTTTCGGGATCCGAAAACTAGGTAAGAGTTTCATTTAAACACTATGATTATTGATTACATCTCATCGGTTTGATTGGTTTAGTGACCAAGGATTATTATGGACTCGAATAGTAGTCAAGCAGTAGGAGGGGTTGGATCTGTAAACCCAATGCCAAAATACAAGAAGCGATCGTATGTCGAGTGCGCGATTAGCCATTCGGTGTGGGCCAACATCGAGTTAGATCGTAGGCCAATAGTGGTAGTCTCGAGTGGCGATGGCGTAGAAGCGATAAAAGCGTTAGTATTAAAACCGGTGTGTAACTCTTACACACTTTCTTTATAATATGTTAAGTGTTATGTATTGATAAAAGCGGGAGTGTGGCTATGATTACCAAATTACCCTTGTGGGTAAAAGCGAGGATCTTAGGGTAAGTTGTTATGATTTCTCGTGTTGATTGTGATCTATGAGAGCATGATATTACATATACATAATTTTTTATATGTTAAGCATGATCATACTGATATTGTTACCATAAATATGTGTTATGCGTAATGAGAGGAGGGGGAGTATGATCTATCAGACTGTCACCAGTGATTTGGTATCACATAGTGGGTTGGCCCCACATATTATAAAAATTGTGACTAAGTCTCAGTGGTTTGGCACCACCAGTGGTTTGGTACCACAAGGGGTAGATTTGGGAGACATGGATGGATACCTAGGTTGATGGGTTTCATGACATGCATATTTGTATTTGAATCGTGTAGGCGTATTTTCATTTGGGATGGGGACTTACACACTTGAGTCTAGGTGACTCACCCTTCCGTTACATTTTGCGATCGGTCCTAGATCGTGGATATGGAGCTGGAGTGGACTTGAGGTGGCCATGCACAGCATTTGGTTTATTACAAAGTTTTCCATTTGGACATAGTTATTTTATTTAATTTTGGTTTTCAGTTCTGTAATATGGCCGCTTAAGTTTTATTTTGGGTTCTTTTATTTAGCTGATTTTCAAGTTTCTATTAAGTATATTGATTAAACTATTAAATTGGGTGTTTTCAAAACCCTAAATAAATACTTGTTTTTTTTTTAAAGTGTACACTGACTAAGTATTAAATACGGAGTAACAATAAGGCAACAAAGTTTTTCTAGAACAAATTTCAACATGTTTTAAACATCACAAGATCCAACGACGTTTTCTTCAAAATGTTACAACAGAACTCTCTTTAAACAAATTAACAAATCGGTTTCCAAAAACGTTTTCTTT
The DNA here is from genome assembly GCA_025506655.1 of Gossypium rotundifolium. NCBI lineage: Eukaryota > Viridiplantae > Streptophyta > Magnoliopsida > Malvales > Malvaceae > Gossypium > Gossypium rotundifolium. The sequence continues at coordinate 12,811,605 of CP106733.1, forward strand.
CCCATGGCACACCAGATTCGGTCATTGGGTTTTGACCGAGTTTGGGGTGTTACATTTTAGTATCAGAGCCCGGTTCAAAAGCTCGGTTGTGGGCTTATGGCCCAAAATATGTTTTAAAAGTTTGTGAAATAATTATCTTCCCGGAAAGCATGGCACCTGAGTCTCCGGCGCCGATCCACCCAGGTAAGTACCTTAACCCTTGATTTAATGTTTATATGTTGGGCTTTGTGGGCTTTAGACATAGACAAGTATGATAGTACTGATGGACCATAAGGTTAGTTTACACAACTCTTTAAATACATAAGACTTAAGCATAATTAAACAAACCTGTGAGAAAGTCACCGAGTTAGGGTGTGGCAATAGCCATGCGCATGTCTATGATTGGAGTCAGAGAGAGCTTGGTATTTAAGTAGTCCTAGTGACTCACCCCCTCTTCGCTCGAATCCTACCTGGTGCGTAGTGACTGTTCATCCTAACCATGAGGACTTGTTCACGGGCTAAATCCGACAATTAAAACCCGAAAGGGACCAGCCACACTATTTTGTAAAAACCCTAATTTTAAAATTACCAAATTACGCTTTGATTTGGGAAAACTACCCTGAATTTGAAAAATGACCAAAGTACCCCTGATTTGTAAAATTACCAAATTACCCCTAACTTATAAATTACCGAAATACCCTCGAGTTACAAAATTACCAAAATACCCTTGCTTCACAAAATTACCAAAATACCCTTAGTTTGAAAAATCACCCGAAACTTTATTTTGGAAAATTACAAAAAAAACCCCTGTAGGTTAAAAATATAAAAATACCCTCGGGTAGTAAAATGACAAAAATACCCCTACAAGTTGAATGTGGCTCATGGATGTTGTTTGTATGATGAATGTACTTAGAATTAGGAGATAAGCCTGAAACTGAAACTATAGATAGGTTCGAATTGAAAGAATCACTTTTAAAACTATCTTTCATAAAATTGTTAAGTAGATAAGCAGTGAACAAAGTTAATAATTCATAAAATTCTTAATTAGATAAGCGCGATCGAGAAAAATGAGTACAAGAGGTCGTGGACGTCCACCGCGTGGTCGTGGTAGGGGTAGGATGACCTTGTCAGAGCCAGCAGGTCAGCCATGGGTCGAAGAACGTGATGCAGATCTCTGGCGGTGAAAGCGAGTTTCAGGACCAAGCGGGTGGTAACGATCACGATATCTTAAGCGATCTTGCGAGTTTTGGAGAGAGTTTCCGGGGCAGGCGCGGGTTCAGGAGCCCAAAAATCTGTGGCTAAGCGACTCCGGGCAAATGGAGCAGAAGTGTTTAGGAGAGTTTCTGGTGTGGCTCCCAACACTGCTGAGTACTGGTTAGAGGCGACGGAGCGTATAATGGATGACTTAGACTTCTCGGCTGAGGAGAAGTTGAAGGGGATAGTGTCTCTTCTCCGAGATGAGTCGTACTAGTGGTGGCTCACGGTCAGGGATGGTGCGATGGGGGTGATATCACTGAGATTATTTTAGGGCGACTATCGGAGAAAGTATGTGGGGATGGTTATCTTGATGCACAACGTAGGGTGCTCCTAAATTTGGTTCGAGGAAATAAGTTGGTACCAGTCTGAGGCTAAATTTTTGAGGTTAAGTAGGTATGCTCGGGGTATGGTGGCTACGAAACATGAGCACTGTGTTAGGTTCGAAGATGGGCTAAGAGATAAGCTGTGGGTGTTGATTGCACCTCAGCGTGAAAGGGAATTTACCGTTCTCATGGAAAAGGCCAAAGCAATTTGAGGAGGTGAAGCGAATCGAGAAAGCGGAATCGGGATAGGGCAAGGATAAAAGGAGTTTGGGGCCATCGAGTGCAGTGTAAGTGCTCGAAAAGGGCTAGATTTGGTGGGCGGATCAAGGCGCAAAGCTCTTGCTCGCTTTCGATAGCCACCTCGGTGTGCTCGATGTGGGAAGTCTCATTCGAGAGAATGTTAGGCTGGTAATAGAGGATGTTTTGAGTGAGGTAGTTGGAGCACCGGGTAAGGGATTTTTCACAGAAGTTAGCTAGAACTCAAGTCGAGGGTCAGGGCGTGGTCTATTCGGGAGAGATGGCCAGACAATCACAAAGGGGTCGAGGTGCGACTAAGGGTAATGGAAATGGTAGCAGACGGGGCCGTGGAGCACTGGCGAGAGTCTTTGGAGGTGCTAATGCCGAGACGACTGGGTTGGTCTCTGTGACCAAGCGTCGAGAGGAGGCGGCGCACTGGACATCATAGCAAATGCGTTTATAATTTTTGGGTCGCCTTACATTGCTTTAATTGATGTTGGTTCGACACACTCTTATGTTGCTAGTAGTGTAGTTAGAACTTTGAACTTAGCCTACGAGATATCTGCTAGGAAGATGACGGTAGCTATCCTCTAGGACACTCTGTGGTGGTAGACAAAGCAGTATGGGGATGTACCCTAAAACTTCAAGGGGTCGTGTTTCAAAGTGATTTGATGGAACTACCCTTTGGGGAGCTCGATTTAATCTTAAGAATGGATTTGTTGGTTAAGTACTAGGTAGAACTGGACTGTGCAGCTAAGCGCATGGTGCTGAAAATGGTCGAGGGTGTAGAGGTGGTAATGATAGGTGAGAGAAGGAATTACCTATCTAATGTGGTGTCCACGCTGAAAGTGGAGAAGATGGTAAGAAAAGGATGTGAGGCATTTGTAGTTTATGTTTGTGCTTTGGAAGGTAAGGAACCGGCTATAGAAAGTGTTCGAACAGTGAATGAGTTTATTGATGTTTTTCCGGAAGAGCTTCTGGGTTTGCCTCCGGATCGCGAAGTGGAGTTTGGTATAGACCTTCTACCGAGAACTGCGCTAGTGTCAATTGCTCAGTATAGGATGGCACCAAAGGAATTGGTGGAGTTAAAAGCCTGAATCTGGAGTTCTTTGGATGGGGTTTTATCGGCCAAGTGTTTCACCTTGGGAGCGCCTATGCTTTTGTTAAGAAAAGGATGGGTCGATGCGAATGTGTATAGACTACCGTCGGTTGAATAAATTGACGATTGAGAACAAGTATCCTTTGCCTAGGATAGATGACCTATTCGACCCGACAAGGGAGCATCGGTCTTTTCCAATATAGATTTGAGGTCGGGGTACCACCAACTTAAGGTAAAGGAGGCGGATATCCATAAGGCGGCGTTTCGTACTCGTCTGAGCACTATGGATTCTTGGTAATACCGTTCGGGTTGAAGAACGCACCAGCAGCGTTTATGGATATGATGAGCAAGGTGTTTGGTAGTATTTGGATCGATTCATTGTAGTATTTATAAATGATATTTTGGTGTACTCAAAATCGGAGGAGGAGCATGGCGTGCATTTGTGAGTGGTGTTGCAAATTCTTAGAGAGAAGCAGTTATACGACAAGTTTAGTAAGTGCGAGTTCTGGTTAAAGGAAGTTACCTTTTTGGGTCATGTGGTGTCAGCCGAGGGGATTAGAGTGGACCCTCGAAAGATTGAGGTAGTTTTGGATTGGAAGCCACTGAAGTCTGTGGCAGAGATTTAGAGTTTTCTGGGTTTAGTAGGGTATTACTGAAGGTTTGTGGAAGGGTTTTCTTTGATTGCAGCACCATTAACCAAGTTGCTGAGGAAAGGGGTTCCGTTTGTGTGGTCGGATAAGCAACAGGAAAGTTTTGAGAAGTTGAAAAGGATTTTAACGGAAGCTCTGGAGTTAATTCAACCGAAAGTCAGGAAGGAGTTTACGATTTATTGTGATGCATCTCATCTGAGATTGGGATGTGTCTTTGATGCAAGAGGGAAAGTAGTAGCGTATGGTTCTCGATAGTTGAGACCTCCAAGTGAACTACGACGCATGATCCGGAATTGGGCTGCGATGGTTTTGCCTAAAAATTTAGAGACATTATTTGTATGGGGAGCAGTCTATAGTGTACACGGATCATAAGAGTTTGAAGTACCTTCTTACATAGAAGGAGCTAAATTTAAGGCAGAGAAGGTGGATCGAGTTGTTGAAGGACTATAACTGCTCGATTGAGTACCACCCGGGAAAAGCTAATATGGTAACGGATGCCTTGAGCCGTAAGGTGGTGGCAGAGTTAAGAGCCATGTTTGCTCACCTTAGTCTGTATGATGATGGAATCCTGTTAGCAAAATTCCAAGTGAAGCCAACATGGATTAACGAGGTTAAGGAAAAACAATTGGTGGATGAATTTTTGAGCGCACGAAGGTTACAAGTGCAGAATGATGGATTGGAGGGTATAGTGCGGCGGCGATGGAGTGTTATGTTTTGGGAAAAGTGTGTATGCCTAAGGATGTGGAGTTAAGGAGAAGATTTTGCAGAGGCACATAACGATCCATATGATATGCATTCGGGAGGTAGTAAGATGTCAAGGATTTGCGGGGAGCGATTTTAGTGGCCGGGCCTTAAGCGGGAGGTAACAGAATTTGTGGGTAAGTGTTTGACATGTCAGCAAGTCAAGGCTGAGCATCAGCTACCGTTAGGATTATTGCAACCGATTAAGATTCCACAATGGAAGTGGGAAAGAATTACAATGGATTTTGTGAGTGGGCTACCCCTTACGCCTACCAAAAAGGATTTAGTTTGGGTGATTGTGGACCGTCTGATGAAGTCTGCTCATTTCATACCTGTACGTATGGATTTTTCTCTTCAGAAGCTAGCAAGACTATATATAGCGGAGATTGTAAGGTTGCATGGGGTGCAGTGTCGATTATTTGACGAGACCTAGATTTCGTCAAGGTTACGGAAGGCTTTGCACTAGGCATTGGGCACAAGGATGGATTTCAGTACGGCGTTCCATCCCCAGTCAGATGGACAATCGAAGATGGTGATTCAAGTTTTAGAAGACATGCTAAGGGGTTGTGTCCTGGATTTTAAAAGCAGTTGGGAAGAATTCTTACCGTTGGCGGAGTTCGCATACAACAATAGTTATCAGGCGAGTATTCAGATGGCACCATACGAAGCGTTGTATTGTCGAAAGTGTCGTACCCCTACGTGTTGGACAGAATTGGGGAAGCGGCAGATGTGGGGTTCGAAATTGGTTGCTAAAATATGAGATAAGGTGAAGGTGATTCGAGCTTGTTTGAAAGAAGCTTCGGATAGGCAGAAGTCTTATGCTGATCTTAAACGGAAGGATATAGAGTTTACAGAAGGTGACAGGGTTTTCTTGAAGGTGTTGCCGTGTAAGAAGGTTCTGAGATTTGGTAGAAAAGGTAAGTTGAGCCCTAGATTTATCGGGCCTTATCGGGTATTGAAGCGAGTGGGACCAGTAGCTTACCAGCTTGAGTTGCCATCAGAGTTGTGTCAAATCCACAATGTGTTTCATGTTTCTATGCTTAGACGCTATCGCTCAGATCCGTCACATGTGGTGTCAGTGGAGGAGATTGAGGTGAGGCTAGACTTATCTTTCGAGGAGAAACCAGTACAGATCCTAGATCGGGATGTTAAGGTTTTACGTAGGAAATCAGTTCCTTTGGTGAAGGTATTATGGCGAAACCATGGATCGGAGGAAGCGACATGGGGCCGGAGGATATTATCACGACAATACCCTTAACTCTTGACGGAGTAAATTTTGAGGTGAAATTTATTTTAAGGGGTAGAAGCTGTAATATCTCGATTTTGTGGGTGCATGCATACGGTATGTTGCATAGCTAAGTTGGTAATTGAGGCTTTGAGGTGTGTATTGGGCTCGGGCTCGGGCTTAAACCGGGTTAATTCTTGATAAATAGTGTTAATGTGTAGTCTAAGTTAGGTAATTAAATTAGTAGCAAGTTGGGCTTGTGGCCCAAAGTTGGAGGTGCTATAAGTGGGCATAAAGGTGGCGTCAAAAGGGAGAGGAGTTTGGGCCTTGTGTGGCGCTTGGGGGCCGAATGGATGGGTCAAGATTTGATACTCAAGGGAAGGGGTGGGCGACATAGTGGCTACAATTTAGGAGTTTTTTCTTTTATTTTGAGAAATTAAAAGTGATAATTAAGAGGGAAGAGTTGGTTTCAAGGTGGCCTCTTCTAAAGGTAAGATAATGATTGGGTTATCGGTGAGATAAAGGCTATCGGGAGGAGAGAGTTGGCGAAACTCCAACTCAGTATGTGTTTGTGTGTGCAGAAATTTAATGCTAAGGTGATAGTATTTTCAGCAATTTTGGGTGGATTTCTACTTCTTGAAACTTTGTTATTCTCTCAATCTCTCTTTTCTTTGAAAATCATTAAGCTTTTCTCCTCTTTTCTCTTTTCCTCCATAAGCAAAACCCTTTGAGGCTTCTCTCTTTTCTTCTTCTTTTGTGAAACCGAAACTCCTAGTTGTTTTCCTCTCCTCGAAAACTCTCTAAAAGCCGAATACTCCTTGTGCATATCATCTTCTTCCCATAGCCGAATCTACAAGGGTGGATTTTCCCCGAAGGTGCACCATAAGTCGAGTACTCCTTTTTAATCTGTGAGTTTCGGGATTTTGTTTCTCTGCGATTTCTCTATTTTCATTAAGTTGCTAACTCGAACCATTTGTTCTAAGGCCTGTCGATTTCCCCTCTCTATCTTAGAAGCCAAATCTGTCTTACAGTGATTAGTAGTGCCGATTTGTGGAAAAGCCGAAGGTAGGTGGTAGGTTTGGCCAAATGACCTTTCTTGTCCCTTTCTTTTTGGCCGAATATCATAAGGTGTTTGGTTGGTTGTAATCAGTGATTTGGTTTAATATTTTGGGCTTGGCCGAATGTAGGTAGGAAGGTGGACTTTCTTAAAGGCTTTTCAAATCGAAAACTAGGTAAGAGTTTCATTTAAACACTATGATTATTGATTAGATCTCATCGGTTTGATTGGTTTAGTGACCAAGGATTATTATGGACTCGAATAGCGATCAAGCGGTAGGAGGGTTGGATCTGTAAACTACGCCAAAATACAAGAAGCGATCGTGTCGAGTCTTGCGATTAGCCATTCGGGTATGGGCCAATATCGGAGTTAGATCGTAGGCCAATAGTGGTAGTTTCGGTGACAATAGCGTAGAAGCGATAAAAGCGTTAATCTGAAAACCGGTGTGTAACTCTTACACACTTTCTTTACATAATATGTTAAGTGTTATGTGTTGATAAAAGTCTGAGTGACACTATGATTACCAAATTACCCTTGTGGGTAAGCGAGGATGCCGTAAGTTGTTATGATTTCTCATGTTGATTGTGATCTATGAGAGCATGATATTACATATACATAATTTTTTGTATGTTAAGCATGATCATACTGATATTGTTACCATAAATATGTGTTATGCGTAATGAGAGGAGGGGGAGTATGATCTATCAGATTGTCACAAGTGATTTGGTATCACACAGTGGGTTGGCCCCACATATTATAAAAATCGTGACTAAGTCTCAGTGGTTTGGCACCACCAGTGGTTTGGTACCACAAGGGGTAGATTTGGGAGACATGGATGGATACCTAGGTTGATGGGTTGCATGACATGCATATTTGTATTTGAATCTGTGTAAGAGCATATTTTCATTTGGGATGGGGACTTACACACCGAGTCTAGGTGACTCACCCTTAGATTACATTTTGCGGATCGGACCTAGATCGTGCATATGGAGCAGTGGACTCGAGGTGGCCATGCACGACATTTGGTTTATTACAAAGTTTTCCATTGGACATAGTTATTTTATTTAATTTTGGTTTTCAATTACGTAATAAGGCCGCTTAAGTTTTATTTTGGGTTCTTTTATTTAGGCGATTTTCAAGTTTCTATTAAGTATGTTGATTAAACTATTAAATTGGGTGTTTTCAAAACTCTAAATAAATACTTGTTTTTTCTAAAGCGTACTTCGACTAAGTATTAAATCTGAAATGTGATAAAGGCAACAAAGTTTTCTAGAACAAATTTCAACATGTTTTAAACATCACAAGATCCAACGACGTTTTCTTCAAAATGTTACAACAGAACTCTCTTTAAACAAATCAACAAATCGGTTTCCAAAACATTTTCTTTCCGTGGCACACAGATTCGGTCTCAACACACCACACCCGGTCCACGAGAATGGACCGGATCAGTATGTTCCTCAAGTAACCTGTTCAAAATTCATTGAATACTTTGAAAGCGTGTGTTTTGAAAGATAGTTTGTTGTGGGTTGGGCTCGAGTTGAAAACAAATTTATCTTATAACAAAACCTATTTGTTTGGTGACAAAAAAATATTTAAACTAATTTCATATTAAGTGGGCTTACTCTTTATAAAGCCCTAAATTCATAACATAGTAATTATAATGAAATAAAATTAGTCTCAATGACCTTATTACATAAAACTAAACCCAAAATAATAAATTGTATAGTATTTAAAATAAAATAAATATTCAAAATAAATTGAACTTCACATGTTGAACATGGCCACCACAAGTTCGCTGTAGTCGATCCATTCTTGCTCATCACGAAACATATTCCCACAAGGGTGAGTCGATAGACTCAATGTGTAACCAACACTAAACATAATAGAAATAGGCACACCATACATATCATATTCATATAACAATTTCAAGGTAATGATGCAAACCGAACCCAAACCTATATAGCCATCCGCTACACACCACCCATACCATCCCACTTTTGCAAGTGGGGACTACTAAGTCAACCTCCATCCGCTACACACCATCGAAGGCGATCGTTAAAATGGCGTGCTCATCGCCCACTTATAATATTGTGGCATAGCCACCACTGTAATGTAACAGAAGTTACCACTTAGTGAGACCGAAGTCATCACATTCACTTAGTGAGACCGAAGTCATCACATTCACTTAGTGAGACCGAAGTCATCATTTTCACTTAGTGAGACCGAAGTCATCACATTCACTTAGTGAGACCGAAGTCATCACATTCACTTCCCCTTCTTCAATTGACCCAAATGCCCCAAATAATAAATATCATGCATAACATATTTTATTTCACTTTCACATCACTTTTCACTTGTATAACATTTATTTCGAAATCCTAGTAGAAGTAGGAAAACATACCTGAATACTTTGTACCATAATATGGCACTTTAGCCACTTTCTTTCACTTTCACATTAACATATATAACATATTTAAACCATAAAACTATTAAGAATAGTGTGGAATACACACCTGATTTGTTTAGCGATTCCTTGAGATTCCGAAAGCAAGATCTAATGTTTAGATCCTAAATTCCTACATTTGGTTTATCAAGTATTACTTAGCATAAATTCTATTTTGGCTATAGTACCCAAATCCTAGTAGGATTTGTAAAGAGGCTTACCTTTGATGTTGATTTGATGTTTATTCAAATCCAAAACTTTGTTTTCCTTCACTTGATATTCGCCAACCTTAAATCTCAACAAAAATTAGTTTTCGGCTTTTTAATAATTATAGATCTTATCTATGTAATCACACCACCTTGGCCGAATACTTTCAAAGGCTTACCTTATGGATTTTTAAATCCCGAAACTCCACCTTCCCTTTTTCCTTGTAATCGGCCAACACCTAGATCTCTGAATAGGTTAGTTTTTGATCAATTTGATCTAATTGACTAAGATTTGGCCTTGGTAGAATGTATAGACTTACTTACCTTGAGGTTCTCAAATCTCGAAGTTGATCTTTATTATTAATTCTGCGCCAAATCACTTGTTAGATTTGAACTATTATTCAATTATGGAAGGACTTTTTGCGAATGCATGTTGATGTACTTACCTCGTTTTGAATCCGGATGATCTCTTTTAGTATTTGGCTATGGCACTATTTGGGATCTCAAGTTTTGGTTTTTGTGGAGGATAGTAGAAGAAAAGAAATAGGAAGGAAAAGAGATGGAGAGAATTTTGACAAGGAGGATTCGCTAAAGAAAAGAGAAAAGGTTGTTGTTACTTTGATTAGGAGGTTTTGCAAGAGGATGAAGAGAAGAGAATGGCTCTTTGCTTTTCTCTCTTTGGTCAAACTATTAGCCTTAGAGTCCCTAAATCCTCCAACTCTTCATTTGTGATAAGTTTTAATTTTATCAACTATGAAATTCCATCAAATCTCTAATTAGCCAAAAGTTCTATTGAATAAAAACTCCTCTTCTTATCTTACCTTGCAGTCAACTCCCCACTTATGGAAGTAAAATAAAATTTCTTTTATTTGCTTCCTAGATGACTCAAACTCGTGCCCAAAACCTCTTGCATTTGGGCCATTTCCTAAAGCCTTGGGTGGCATCTTGAGCCACATTTTCAAGTCCGTTATTGGGTCAAACTTCATGTACTTTATATTTTTAGGGTCACTGCCCTAAGTTCCCTTTGGGCTCTTAAATTGGTCATTAGGGGTCAATTTTATGTTTCCTAAAATTTTCGCATGCTCAGTATTTTCAAGTTTCCAAAATGTTTAGTTTCCTATTTTGGCTTGGTTTCCAAAATGCTTAGTTTCCTATTTTGGTTTGGTTACCAAAATGTTTAGTTTCTATTTTGGCTTGGTTTCAAAATGTTCACTTTCCTAATTTACTTAGGTTTCCAAAATGTCTAAGTTTCCAAAATGTCTAAGTTTCCAAAAATGTCCATTTTCATTTCCATCTCCATTTTCATTTCCATTTTCATGCATTTCTAGGTTTCCAAAAGTATCAAAAATTTATTCATAGTACTTGAAACTTGTCATTTCATACAATTTAAATTGGAAATGCATAGGCCCTTTTCAGGATGTTACAATTCTACCCCTCTTAAACAAAATTTCGTCCTCGAAATTTTCTAACTAAACAATTGAGGGTATTGTTGTCTCATTGCCTCTTCTGGCTCCCATGAAGCTTCCTCCGATCCATGATGACGCCACAATGCTTTAACTAAAGGAACTGACTTCCTCCGTAGTACTTTCACGTCACGTTCTAGAATTTGAATTGGCTCTTCCTCGTAGGTTAAGTCTGGCCTTAGCTCCACTTCTTCTACTGGTACTATGTGAGAGGATCCGATCGGAACGACGTAGCATGGACACATGGAACACGTCATGCATTTCTTTGCAACCGGTGGCAACTCTATTTGGTATGCCACTTGGTCCCACTCGCTTTAGTACTCGATGGGGCCGATAAATCTTGGGCTTAATTTCCTTTCAGACCAAACCTCATCACTTTCTTCCATGGTGAGACTTTTAGAAACACTTGGTCTCCTACTTCAAACTCTATTTCCTTCCGCTTGAAATTGACATAAGACTTACGTCTATCCGAGGCTTCTTTCAGCGTGTTGAATTATTTCAACCTTCTCTTCTCTCTCGCCACTATCTACGGTCCCAAAACTCATCGTTCTCCTAACTCGGTCCAACAAGTAGAGTACGACACTTAAATCCTTACAATGCTTCATATGGTGCCATTGAATGCTAGCTCGATAATCGTTGTTGTAGGCGAACTCGCTAAAGGCAAGTAGTCCTCCCAACTTCCTCGAAAATCCATCACACATCCTCTCAACATATCCTCCAACACTTGTATTACTCGTTCAGATCGCCTACCGATTGTGGATGAAAGGTAGTAGTGAAATCCAACTTGGTGCCTAAAGCTTGATGAAGTGCCTTCCAAAATCGAGGCGTAAACCTTGGGTCTCTATCGAGATGATCGACATTGGTACTCCATGTAACCTCACAATTTCGCCACATATAACTTGGCTAGCTTTTGAAGGGATAGTCCATTCTTCTTTGGGATGAAATGTGCGGACTTAGTCAAACGACCTACTATAACCCATACCGAGTCCTTCTTAGTAGGCGTAAGGAAGCCCACTAATGAAGTCCATGGTAATTCTTTCCACTTCCATTGTGGAATCTGGATTGGTGAAGCAATCCCGATGGAACTTGGTGTTCAACCTTAACTTGTCGACACGTCCGATATCTTCCCACAAATTCTCAGAACTTCTCGTTTAAGATCCGCCACCAAAATTGTTCTCTTAAATCTACATGCTTAATGCCTCCGGGATGCATAGCATAAGGGCTACCATGCGCTTCTCGAAGGATCTTCTGCCTTAACTCCTTGTCTCTTGGCATACAGACTTTCCCTTTGTAGCACAATACTCCTTCCTCATTAATCTCATAGTCCTCCAACTCTCCGTTCTGTGCTTTTTGTAGCTTAACATTTAAATCTTCATCAACCAACTGTCCCTCTTTCACTTCCTTCAACCATGTTGGCTTGACTTGTAACTCGGCCAACAAGCTTCCATCCTCATATAAGCTTAAATGAGCGAACATTGCTCTTAGGTCCGTCACAACCTTCCTACTTAAAGCATCAGCTACTACATTTGCCTTGCCCGGATGATATTCTATCGAACAGTCATAGTCTTTCAGTAATTCCACCCACCTTCGTTGTCTCAAGTTTAACTCCTTTTGAGTCAACAGTACTTGAGACTCTTGTGGTGCCTGTAGATCACCGACCTTTCTCCATACTGATAATGCCTCCACACCTTGAGAGCGAAAACCATCGCCGCCAATTCCAAGTCATGGGTTGGGTAGTTCACTTCATGCGGCCTTAATCGCCGGGACGCATAGCGACTACCTTTCCATCTTGCATAAGAACACATCCTAACCCGTATGTGAAGCGTCACAATATACCACAAAATCCTTTCCCGCCTCGGTTGAATCAACACAGGAGCTTGTTAATACCTTTTAAGTTTTTCAAAACTCTCCGTTGTTTATCTGTCCACACAAAGGGTACTTCTTTCCTCAACAATTTTGTTAATGGCGCGGCTATCGACGAGAATCCTTCCACGAACCTCCGGTAATAGCACGCCAACCCTAAGAAACTATGAATCTACGCCACCGACTTAGGTGGTTTCCAATCAACACCGCTCGATTTTCTTAGGATCCACCCTTATTCTCTCGGCAGACACCACGTGTCCTAAGAAAGCAACTCTCTAAGCCAAAATTCACACTTGCTGAATTTGGCATAAAGCTTCTTCTCCTTAATACTTGTAACACAACGGAGATGCTCATCATGCTCTTCTTGGACTTAGAATATACCAAGATATCATCGATGAATACCACAACAAACACGTCTAAGTAAGGTTGGAACACTCGGTTCATCATATCCATGAACGCAATTTGGAGTGTTCGTTAACCCAAACGGCATTAATACAAACTCAAAGTGACCATATCTTGTCCTAAAAGCGGTCTTATGGATATCGACCTCCTTCACCTTCAATCGATGGTATCACGACCAGTAAATCGATCTTCAAAACACTGCGGCTCCTTCGGTGATCGAACAAGTCATCGATCCTTGGTAAGGGATACTTGTTCTTGATGGTCACTTATTCAATTGGCGATAGTCTATGCACATACGCATAGTTCCGTCCTTCTTCTTCACAAGCAGATCGGTGCTCCCCGGAGACACACTGGGTCGGATGAACCCACGATCCAACAGTTCTTGTATCTCGAGCCTTGAGCTCCACTAACTCCTTTAGTGCCATTCGGTATGGAGTGATTGACACAGGAGCTGTCCCTGGTAGTAAATCAATCCCAAATTCCACCTCCCTGTCTGGGGGTATTCCCGGTAACTCTTCTAGAAACACATCCATGAAGTCCCTTACCGTCCTAACCCCATTAATGCCTTCCTCCTTTCCACCTATTGTACTTACGAAAGCTAAAAACGCCTTGCATCCCTTCTTAATCATCTTCTCAGCTTTTAGTGCCGAGACTACATTAGATAAGTAGTTCCTCCTTTCTCCGATCATTACTACCATTTCATCCTCCGGGGTTCTTAGTTCCATACGTTTAGCCACACAATCCAACACGGCTCGATGTTCTACTAACCAATCCATTCCGAGTATAAGCTCAAACTCTCCGAAGGGTAACTCTATTAAGTCCGCTCGAAAGTTCACTCCCTGAATCTCTAGGGGTACATTCCGAAAGATCTTGTCTACCACTATAGTTTGGCCTAATGGGCTTACTACAGTTATCTACCTATCAGATAGTTCAGAGTCTAGGCCTAGTGTTTTCACTACACTACTTGCAACATAGGAATGGGTCGAGCCCACATCAAACAAAGTAAAGTAGGGTTTACTATGAATGAGGAACGTCTGGGTTATGACGTCCGGTGCATCTTCATCCTCCCTACGGCGAATCGTGATAGACCAAACCCTATTGTCTTGCCTCAAGATTGGTGGCACCTTTGCCACGCCCTCTACCAACATTATTACCTCATTATTCGAACCTCGACCTCGTTGAAATTTCTTTCCCTACCTACCGATTTACATTCGAGTTCTTTGGTATGCATCATCGATATCTTTGGACAGTCCTTGAGCATATGGTCCTTAGACCCACATTTAAGACATGCTCCTATCTTTTTCCAACACTCACACAGTGCTTCTTTCCACAATAATCACAAGGACGACATCGCCCTCGGTATCAACTTGCGACCTTCGACCCCCGGTTTCGGGCCTTTTCGCACATTTCCGGCGATCCATAACCTCTCTTGGATCTATTCACGCCGAGTTACGCTCGATCGAGTCCTTGATTCCTTCACTACCTTAGCCTTTTCAACCAACGTGGAGAACTCCGCTCGATGTGGAGCTATCAATAACCTTAGGTCATCCTTAATCCGTCCTCAAACGGACCTGGCGTTCATGTTAGGTCGCGACTACTCCTCGAGCATATCGGTTTAACCTCGAAATTCACCTCATATGCCACCGATTTGTTCCCCGAACTAGTCCTAGAAAAGCTTTCCACCGATCATCAATATCTACAAGTGCCGACATACTTCTTCCGATATGCCCCTTAGCATACTCCCCGTCAGATCCTCTGCCGTGGCACTATCCTGAAACGATTAGCCACCATTGGTATGCTTCATCACGTAATGTGGCTACCATCCCTTTCAACTTCTCCTCGTGGGGTCGAGTTCATCCATAATACGCTCGATTGCTTCCAACCAATACTCGTGATCTTTGGGTGCCACACCGGACACTCCACGGAACACCTCACCCGTTGGCTCTCGAGTCGCTCGGTGCAGATTACGAGTTCCCAAATTTCCACCGCGCCACCACTATTTCCAATACTCGCAACATGGCTGCGACGACCTCATCCCCATCCGAGCCTCGCCGACTCGACATTAACGGTGGGGGTGGTGGTGGTGGTGGTAACTCATTGTCAGAACCTTGACCTGATCTAACGGGTTCTGACACAGTTATTCTTCCTCTACCGCGTCCTTGACGATCGCGTCCTCTAGAACTCATTTTCTAGCGTCAATATCTGATTAAGAAATTTTATGGATTAGTCTTTGTTCCACTTATTTATCAGCGAAGAAGTTTTATGGAAAGGGTTTTAAGAGTGGTTCTTTCGTATTCATACAAAACACAGTCTTTTCCATTCATTCATCCATCAAACAAGTATGAACTTTCGTTCATTCAGAGAAATGTTGTAGTTTTTGTTGTTGTTGTTGTTTTCCTCTACCCGGGGGTATTTTCGTAATTTTGTCCTACAAGGGCATTTTCGTATTTTTCGGAAGAAAAACGTTCCTTGGTGTTTTTGTCAAAAATTATTTTGAAAATTTTGAAGTTTAGGGGTAATTTGGAAAAAATTTTTTAAGTTGAGGTTATTTGGAAAAAGTTTTTTTTTGACCTCAGGGGTATTTTGGTAATTTTTCACAAATCGAGGTAAATTTGTAAAATTTAATAAATCGAGGGTATTTCAAAAGTTGTAAAACTATGAGGTTCTTTTCAAAATTGTTCCTTCAAAATTGGGAATGTTGAAAATTTTGAAATTGAGGTCATTTTAGTAATTTTGTAAGTCGGGCAATTTTGTAATTTTCCAAAATCAAGATATTTTGATAGTTTGCAAGTTAGGGTTTTTGAACATTTATAAAATAATGAAAATTTGGTAAAACTGCTGAGTAGTTGAATCATTTTATAAACTAAGGGCACTTTGGTAATTTTACCACTAAGGGCATTTTGTAATTAATTTTTTATGGATCAAAATTTTTCAAAAATAATTGTGTCTGTAAATAGTTTTCGTGAATTAAGGATAAGAGAAAGAAAGTGAATTAAGAATTTAATATTAAGTGTTAAAAATGGCTAATTCCTTTGGGTTTTAGTTATTGAGTTTAGCCTATGACCGAGCCTTCTTGGTCGGGTGAACCAAAGCTACGCACCAGGCGGGATTCGAGTGGAGGAGGTGAGTCACGTGATTGCTTAAATACCAAGCTCCCCATCGAAACCATTCCTAGACATGCACAGGTTGCCACACCCGCTAAGTCCTCAGGTTAGGGTGAAGCAAGCTACGCACTGGTAGGATTCAAGAAGAGGAGGTGAGTCACTAGGGCTGCTTAAATACCAAGCTCTTGAGGATCCACTCCTAGATATGCATACCATGGTTGCCACACCTAGCTTAATTGACTTAGTCATAGGTTGGTTTAGTGCCTTAAATCTTATGTGTTTGTGTTTGAGTAGTCTAACTAGGGTTCAAGTTCCTATCATGCTATTCTACGTTCCATGCCTTTTCTACCCTTATATAAATCATGTAATCACACATAGAGTTAGGGGTACTTACCGGTGGATCATGGTCGGAGACTTAGGGGCCATGTCTTTATACTGTCCATTTGTAAAAATACTTCCATAAAACTCATTTGGCCTTGTTTTAAAAACGTTTTGGGCCTTAGGCCACGTGCCGAGAGTTTGAAGCGTGCTCGATACTAAATTCAAACACCCACACCCTACCACGAGAATGGACCGGATCCGTATGTTCCTCAAGTAACCACATTCAAAATTCATTGAATACTTTGAAAGCTGTGTTTTGAAAGATAGTTCGTTGTGGGTTGGGCTCGAGTTGAAAAAATTTATCTTATAACAAAAACCCATTTGTTTGGTGACAAAAAAATATTTAAACTAATTTCATATTAAGTGGGCTTACTCTTTATAAAGCCCTAAATTCATAACATAGTAATTATAGCGAAAATAAAATTGCCTCAATGACCTTATTACATAAAACTAAACCCAAAATAATAAATTGTATAGTACTTAAAATAAAATAAATATTCAAAATAAATTGAACTTCACATTGAACATGGCCACCACAAGTTCTCGCCCCGATCCATTATCGCTCATCACCGAAACATATTCCCACAACGGGTGAGTCGATAGACTCAATGTGTTACCAACACTAAACATAATAGAAATAGGCACACCATACATATCATATTCATATAACAATTTCAAGGTAATGATGCAAACCAGAACCCAAACCTATATAGCCATCCGCTACACACCACCCATACCATCCTCGCACACCGTGGGACTACTAAGTCAACCCTCCATTCGCTACACACCATCGAAGGCGTCATTTGCAATCGACGTGCTCATCGCCCACTTATAATATTGTGGCATAGCCACCATCGTAATGTAACCGGTTACCACTTAGTGAGACCGAAGTCATCACATTCACTTAGTGAGACCAAGTCATCACATTCACTTAGTGAGACCAAGTCATCACTTTCACTTAGTGAGACCAAGTCATCACATTCACTTAGTGAGACCAAGTCATCACTTTCACTTCCCTTCTTCAATTGACCCAAATGCCCCAAATAATAAATATCATGCATAACATATTTTTATTTCACTTTCACATCACTTTTCACTTGTATAACATTTATTTCAAATCCTAGTAGAAGTAGGAAAACGTAGCTGAATACTTTGTACCATAATATGGCACTTTAGCCACTTTCTTTCACTTTCACGTTAACATATATAACATATTTAAACCATAAAACTATTAAGAATAGTGTGGAATACACACCTGATTTGTTTAGCGATTCTTTGAGATTCCGAAAGCAAGATCTAATGTTTAGATCCTAAATTCCTACATTTGGTTTATCAAGTATTACTTAGCATAAATTCTATTTTGGCTATAGTACCCAAATCCTAGTAGGATTTGTAAAGAGGCTTACCTTTGATGCCGATTTGATGTTTATTCAAATCCCGAAAACTTTGTTTTCCTTCACTTGATATTCGGCCAACCTTAAATCTCAACAAAAATTAGTTTTCGGCTTTTTAATAATTATAGATCTTATCTATGTAATCACACCACCTTGGTCAATACTTTCAAAGGCTTACCTTATGGATTTTTAAACCTCAAACTCCACCTTCCCTTTTTCCTTGTAATCGGCCAACACCTAGATCTCTGAATAGGTTAGTTTTTGATCAATTTGATCTAATTGACTAAGATTTGGCCTTGGCCGAATGTATAGACTTACTTACCTTGAGGTTCTCAAATCCCGAAGTTGATCTTTATTATTAATTCTCCTGAAATCACTTGTTAGATTTGAACTATTATTCAATTATGGAAGGACCTTTTGCGAATGCATGTTGATGTACTTACCTCATTTTTGAATCCCGGATGATCTCTTTTAGTATTCGGCTATGGCACTATTTGGGATCTCGAAGTTTTGGTTTTTGTGGAGGGATAGTAGAAGAAAAGAAATAGGAAGGAAAAGAGATGGAGAGAATTTTGACAAGGAGGATTCGGCTAAAGAAAAGAGAAAAAGGTTGTTGTTACTTTGATTAGGAGGTTTGACAAGAGGATGAAGAGAAGAGAATGGCTCTTTGCTTTTCTCTCTTTGGTCAAACTATTAGCCTTAGAGTCCCTAAATCCTCCAACTCTTCATTTGTGATAAGTTTTAATTTTATCAACTATGAAATTCCATCAAATCTCCTAATTAGCCAAAAGTTCTATTGAATAAAACTCCTCTTCTTAGCTTACCTTGTGCCGTCTAACTCCCCACATATGGAAGTAAAATAAAATTTCTTTTATTTGCTTCCTAGATGACTCAAACTCGTGCCCAAAACCTCTTGCATTTGGGCCATTTCCTAAAGCCTTGGGTGGCATCTTGAGCCACATTTCCAAGTCCGTTATTGGGTCAAACTTCATGTACTTTATATTTTTAGGGTCACTCGGCCCTAAGTTCCCTTTGGGCTCTTAAATTGTCATTCCGGTCAATTTTAAGTTTCCTAAAATTTTCAGCTGCTCAGTATTTTCCAAGTTTCCAAAATGTTTAGTTTCCTATTTTGGCTTGGTTTCCAAAATGTTTAGTTTCCTATTTTGGTTTGGTTACCAAAATTTTAGTTTCCTATTTTGGCTTGGTTTCCAAAATGTTCACTTTCCTAATTTACTTAGGTTTCCAAAATGTCTATGTTTCCAAAAATGTCTAAGTTTCCAAAAATGTCCATTTTCATTTCCATCTCCATTTTCATTTCCATTTTCATGCATTTCTAGGTTTCCAAAAGTATCAAAAATTTATTCATAGTACTTGAAACTTGTCATTTCATACAATTTAAATTGGAAATGCATAGGCCCTTTTCAGGATGTTACACGGTCGTTGGGTTTTGACCGGGTTTGGGGTGTTACATTTTTCCTAAGGCCCAATTAAACCCGAGACTTCATAGAAACCTCGTAACTTTCCAAAATCACTTTCTTAATAAGTCCAACTCAAAATAATGCCGTTCTCTTATTCTCAAAAATTTTAAACACTCCTACACTCAAGGCCCAATGGGCCCAATCCTACTAAGCCCAATTTTAGGATGTTACGAATATCAACGTAAACGGAATGACTATTAGCATACAAACCCAACAGTGATTTAGTACTAGTTTAAGGGATAGAGAACAATAATAATTCTTAAATTACATTCATCTTTCTTATGTTTTACTTCTTCTTATTCTTTCATTTCATTGCCTCCTTTGTCAATATATAGGAACAAATCAATCTATTGAATGGATAAATTTGAAAAGTAATCATTTACCTAATTTGTATGTCATTATTTTGAAATAAGAAAAAACTAAATCAACATTTAATCATATCAATTCAATTGATTCAATTGATTAAATCATTTACCTAATTTTTATTGTTAAAAATTAACATAACTGACTGAATAACCAGATAGTTCCATATAGCGTGTCATATGTATCTTATGTGTCAACAGTTGACATGATTGAACGCCACTGACATGTCAAAGGAACATTTTCTTTTGTTAACAGGCACTATAAAATGGTGATTATTCTACATGACTGTTCTTAGTTTCTCACCTTAGCTAAATGCATCATATCTCAAATAAAACTAAGAAGCATGAGATCCATCGCCGTAAAATTTGGGTTATGCCTTTTTATGAAAAAAGTCCAAGCAAGATATAATTAAATTAAAACTTTTGCGAGTAGCCAAACATACCGCCTTTTGTCCGCTAATATAGAACTCTTGCCGCATAACCTTTAGATCATAATCACCTAAAAGCGAATAAATTTACCACAACATTAATCGATTGGGGTGATCACAAAGGGCGCAACCATTTACCTTCGCTTTCGGTTTTCAAAAGAAAGGCAAGAACACTATACCTTGCAAAATGTATGTGCCTCGAGTTGCGCCACCCCAAAGAAAGATCCGAATAGTTTGGAAAAGGAAGGAGGAAATGAATAATAAGAGTTGGCTTAAGTAAATACCTGAACTCCAACAAAATGATTAGTACATACAGAATATATATAACCTCATCTCTCTTTTACCAGTACACCACCATATTTTAGCTCATGCTCTTGAACATCTCAAAGGGGCGCACCAATATCACACAAGATTTAAGTCTATATATAATTTTGCATCAATATAATACCAAAAGGCAACACAAAGCGGCAAAACTTGATTATAAAGTCACAACTAGCCAAAAACATAACTGATGACAGATAACACCACTTAACATCTCATGAAACCCCTTATGTTGAAACCATTGCCACTAACACCAAAAACACTATCGATCTTGACATCCTTCTCATCATTACCAAAGAACCATTACTTGAAGTTTTATTAAACCCTTCAAAGACTACCTTAAAACACCAAATAAGTAGGATACGCTTAGAAAGCTATGTTATTATGATGTTCATTTTCTCAAAATATCAAGATCCAACACATTTGGACATCGAAAAATCATACTAGCTTTTCATACTAGCTTTCCATTAAAAATTATAACTAAATAGCAATCAATGACATTACATCTGTTATTATCCAAATGCATTTACCTCATATGCTTTCCTTTGTATTCCAAACAAGTATGGGCATGGTCAAGTGTATTTCTCGTTTCAAAAACTGAATATGATTAGAATATTACGTGTAATAAAAACAAGTCATTGATTTCCACATTTAGAGCAAATCTTTTGGCAATTATACGAAAACAATTTAATATGTACCGATGACTGACCTTATAGTAAATATTTTTGGACGGTGGCGTGTAACAAAAGATGCGACGGTGGAGATTTGGGAAACTAGGGATTTCGATCGGAAGGGAAAATGGGGATTTAGACCAAAAGGGATTTTGGAATGGATTTCGATTAGAAGAGAGTTGGGAAAATAGGGATAGTAAAATTTGGGGAAGAACTTGAGGGAATTTGGGAATTTTAGAATCGAGGAAATCTGATTTAGGGAAAGTAAAGTTAATTATGGCAAAAAAAAATGACGTCGTTTGAGCTGAGATTAATAAAATTTGCGGTGCTTTACAAAACGCCCCTAAAAACAAATTAGTAAAAACAGCGTCGTTTTGTAAACACTTGATGCATTATAGCGGCGTTTATTAATAAAACGCCAATAAAACACAAGCTCTGCAGCGTTTTTTAATAAAACGCCACTATAAACATGAAAAAATGTAGCGTTTTGCACTCTTAAATACATTTTTTGCGCTTATAAAAAACGCTTGATATTGTATACTCTTTTGCGACATTTTTGTGAAAATGCCAATAAACTTGCAAACTTAAAAGCAGCGTCGTTAGTAGTTTTCATATAACTTATTAGTGTTGTTTTTATTTATTACATTTATTATTTAATAAATAAATTTCATGTTAGAAAATTGAAAAATGGGTATTCATTTATTTATAAATAATTTTAGTTTTGTGTATATTTTATAAAATTAAACATTCAAATATATATATTTTTCAAAGTTTTTAGGTTTTTATTTTTTTGTTTTTAAGAATAAAGATTAAATTAATGTAATGTGTAAAGTTATGAGTTAAATTTGTTGAATTTTTAAAATTAAGATTAAATTGATAGAATCGCAAACATTAACTTTAATTAAATTTCGATCGTGTTTGTGAGTAAAATAGAGAATAGTTAGGTAATTATTTTTATAATTTTTGATTTATTATAATTTATTTATTTCAGAAAATCAAATTTTATGATTTATTATAATTTCTAATTAATTATAATAAACTTTTAATCAATATTAAGTGCTTCCACTAATTATTATAAACATAAGATTTCACATTAATATCTACATATATACACCATCAATATATATCCCTATCTATGAAATAAATTTTCAAGGTTTAGATTTTTATGATTTAATATTTTAGGGTTTAATGGTTAATGGTTTAGTGTTTGTAGTTTAGGAGTTTATGGTCGAGTATTCAGAGTTATGATTTAAGGTTTAAAATATAGATCCATAATTTAGAGTTTAGGGTTTAGACCGTTTAAGGTTTAGGGTTTAGGGATAAACAGATGCACAATTAGATTTTGTTAGGGGCTGAAATTATTTTGTAAGTAAAAAATGCAATCTCACCATTTTTATAGCATATATTTTATAAATTTTAATGATTAAATCAAATTTGATATTCTATCTTCATTCAAAAACCCTAAACCCTAAACCCTAAACCCGTTGACCTTAAACCATACACCTACAAACCCATAAACACATAAACTCAAGCCATAACCCTAATCCTAAGACTAAATGTAAACCATAAACTCTAAACACTAAATCTTGAAATGCTAAACTCGAAACCTACCAACTATACAAACCCACTAAACTATACCCTTAATTATAAGCTCAAACCCTAAATAATTTAGATAAAATTTTAATATTATATATTCTTTCAATATTTTAGGAAATTTAAATAACATTTAAATTTACTAATTAATTTTGTTTCTCTAGATGCATCGGTTACCAATTTTTTTAATTTTAATATATATAAAGATTATCTATTATCTCTTAAATAATTTAAACTATAATTGTAATTTTAATATATATATAAGAAATTAAATAATTTAAACCATTGTATATATATATATATATATATAAAGTCTATTTTCTTGTAGTGACTAAACCCTAAATATAAATTTTATAAGGGACAAAAGTAATTAAAATAGAATGTTAATGTTTACATAGTGTAACACCCCAAACCCTACCTACGAGCCCGACGGATCTGGTATGTCACGGGGTAAAAACGTTTTGATAAAATATTGATTTTCTGGTGAAACTTGATTAAATATAGCTAAGGTATTAAAACAGGGTTTGATAAAACTCAGTTGGGATTATTTTTATGAACATGGTTGTGTTGATAAACCCTTTGAAAACGTTTGATCATGTAAAATTTTAAAATCGTCAAGGTTATAGTAGACTTGGTGTAGTTTGTTACCCGATGGTAACATCTTTGAAAACTCGTAAAAGTTACTTAGTTTGAAAATGTTGCTTTTAACCGATTTACTTAACAATTATAATTTCATTTTGTAATATAGTATAAGTAAATTAAAACAACTAATTAAATATCCAAATAATAATTAGCGGCCTTATTACAACCGAAATTAAAAATGTGGAAAATAAATAAACATGAGCAGAATCAAATAAAATTCCAAAAACTAAGGAACAAGCATGGCCGCCTCGAGTCCTCTCCGGCTCCATCTTCGCGATCTACTCATCTGCAAAATAATTTGGGAAGGGGTGAGTCACTAAGACTCAGTGTGTAAATCCACCACCCGGAAATGTAACTCATACACAGGTTATTAATTAACATGCAAATATGCAACCCCACTAACCATCCGTACTCCTTTAACTACCCCGTGTGGTCAAAACCACTGGTGGTCAAAACCACTGGTGACTAGAGTCACGAATCAAATTATGGGGCCAACCCATCGTGTGGTCAAAACCACCGATGACCATAGGTCACAAATATCATAATGTGGTCAAAACCACCGGTGGTACCAAACCACCGGACTTAGTCACGATTTATCAAGCGGTGTGGTCAAAACCTTTCGGTGACCAAGTCACAATTAAACTAATGGGGCCAACCCATCTTGTGGTCAAAACCACTTGGTGACAGTCTATAGAAATCATCCCCCTCCTCTCATCAATCCCACCATCATCATGCTTACATAACAAAAGTCATGATCACATATATCATGCATTTATGTATAGCATAGCATCCAACAGCATATGATGGCATACAAAATCATATATCATAGATCACGTAATAGGGGACTTACCCGAAATCCATGCTTAAGCCCACAAGCAAATCACTACCATAATGATTAAAAGGCACAATATAACAATGTTAATTAATAAAGTGTGTAAAGAATTTTACACACCTGTTACTACCGAAATTCTTAGATTCTGAACATCCGATCTATGATGCTAGATCCCTTGACCCTATATTCGACCAACAACAAGGTTAGTGACATAGGCCTATTCGGCTAAACCAAATAATCCCGAAGGATATGTCGTGCTCGAAATAACACTCACCTTGGTTGCCGATTTGGTTTCCAACCAAATCCCGAAATTGTCACTTGACTTGTCGAGGTCCCTACCACAGCATTTGTTAGAATCGGCTTGTACATATATGCTCAATTGAGGCCTATGGCCGAATATTACTTACCTCCTTACCTTGGGGAATCAAATCCCGAAAGATCTCCTTACTCTTTTAACGCTATCCTCCCTTGACTACAAAACAAGACGTGAAACCAAGGTCCTAATAAGGTTTGGCCAACCCAAAATATTAAGGCTTACCCTTGCTTTCGGCATACCAAAAGAGAAAGAACCCAAAGTTGAATGCTAAAGAGAAAATACTTACCACAACAGATCAACTTCCCGAAAACTCCTTCCCTCTTTGCCTTCTGAAAGATTCGGCCACCGTTTGCGAAATATAGAGCAAATAAGGCTACAATATTCAGCCTAAGTAAAGAAAAGAAGAGGAAAGGGGTTGGTGGTTGAGTAATACAGCAAGGGGTGAGTTTGAGGGAAGTTCTGGCTTTGGCAAGGTAAAAGAAAAGAAAGGGAAAGGAGATGCACGAATTATCCCAAATGGTCACTTAAAGTTTCGGTTCTTGCCTCAAAGAAAAGAGAGAACAAGAGAGGAATTTCTTGACTAGAAATTTCGGTAATGGAGATTAAGAAAGAATTAAAAGGATGGCACTTTCCCTAATAATAAAATAAAAATTTAGCACTTACCCAATCTCAATTAAACGTCTCCTTATCACCCATTAAACTAAATAAAATAAAACAATGTTTATCCCATCACTTAGCCACCTCTTCAAAATAATAATAAAAGAAAATAAAATAGTAATTATCCCACTCTTCCAACTTGAATTCAACAACAACCCATCTACTTAATCTAATTTAAAACAATATCTATCTATTATCCTATCTATTAATCACCTCTTCAAAAGATAAACAAAATAAAATAATAATCCCTATTCTTCCAGCCGAATATTAAGTACAAATAATTAAGCTTATCCCCATCTAAATAAGAGTCCAAAATCAGGCCATTAACTCACCCTCCTCACGCCAACGAGCAAAAAAAAAAAACCAACCTGCAGCTTCTTTGGTTCGAACACAGGACCTGATGGAGGCAAACTGCACCAACGCCTCTAACCATTCTGCCAAGGCGTGTCTTTGTGACATAACCTCGTCACAAATTCTTTTAAGAGCTCCTTCGCTAGCTTCCCTTTGGTTTAACGCTTAAAACAAAAATAAAAACACCCATTGCTTCTAGCGTGACTCGAACTTGAGTCCATCCGCCAAGACCCTTAAGTGGCGCCCCAAGCCACTCCACCAAACCAACTTTCATGTCTATAACCCTCACCATTTATTTTTAAGGCCTTCCTAGCCCATCACCGCAAATAAAAATAAAACTCCAAAACGCCACTCCAGCAGCTCGAACCCAAGACCTGCCCAAACATCACCTCTAAGCCCTTAAGTGGCGCATGAAAGCCACTTTGCCACTTAATTCTTTGTGTCATGCTTCACCCGAAATTTTACTTAACCCCTATCTCACCTAATTCCTTCCTTTTAAGCACTTAAAAAGAAATTTCAGCCCTAAGTCCGACCTAGTTCGGGGTTATAACTAGACCCTAAAACATGTCTAGCAAACATAGTATTCATTTCTTCAAGCACACACATGGGAAAATAATTAAATTACAAACAAAAGAATTTCGGCCTTAAAATTACCTGGATCAGAAGAGTTGGGGGTATTGCTACCGCATCACATCCTCAGGTTCCCATGTGGCCTCCTCCGTACCATGGTTTTGCCATAGCACTTTTACCAAATGCACTGACTTCCTTCGTAGAACTTTGACATCTCGATCCAAAATCTGTACTGGCTCCTCCTCGAAAGACAAGTCCGAGTTTACTTCAATTTCCTCAACCGGTACAATGTGTGAGGGATCTGATCGATAGTGCCTCAGCATCGAAACATGGAAGACATCATGGATCCGCTCAATTCTGCGGCAACTCAAGTTGGTAAGCTACCGGTCCCACTGCGTTTCAACACCGTACGGTCCGATGAATCTAGGGCTTAGCTTACCCTTCCGCCAAACCTCAAGACTTTCTTCCAAGGGATACCTTCAAGAAAACCTTATCACCCATCGTGATACTCAAGATCTGCGTTTAAGATCGGCGAGGATTTACGCTCGTCCGATGCCTCCTTAAGACG
Organism: Gossypium rotundifolium; assembly: GCA_025506655.1. Classification (NCBI taxonomy): domain Eukaryota; kingdom Viridiplantae; phylum Streptophyta; class Magnoliopsida; order Malvales; family Malvaceae; genus Gossypium; species Gossypium rotundifolium. Next base: position 12,838,218 of record CP106733.1, read on the forward strand.
AGCCTAAATTACTCTAACCTTATCCTCTGCTCCGCTACTAACTCGGACCCAACATCCGGCGTTTTCCTAGTTTCATCCAACATGTAGGAGTACGGCATTTCCGACCATCTGATGCCTCATACGGTGCCATCCGAATACTTGCTTGATAACTATTATTATAAGCGAATTCTGTCAAGGGTAGGTACTCCTCCCAACTACCATGGAAGTCCAAATCACACTTCTTAACATATCTTCCAACACTTGGATTACCCTCTCGATTGTCCATCGACCGTGGGTGAAAAGCCGTGTTGAAATTCAACTCGTGCCTAACTCACGATGTAAAGCCTTCCGAATCTCGGCGTAAACGGGATCCCGATCCGAGATAATGAACACCGGTACTCCATGCAACCGTACTATCTCATTATATCTGACTTGGCTAACTTTTGAAGCGAGTAGTCAACCTCATCGGTATGAAATGGGTCGACTTAGTCAACTGTCTACTATCACCCAAACAAAGATCTTTCTTCTTGGGCGTAAGGGAAGCCCACTTACGAAATCCATAGTAATCTCCTCCCACTTCCATGTGGGATCCTTATCGGTTATAACATACGATGGCAATTGATGCTCACCTTAACTTGTCGGCATGTCGGACACTTGCCCACTAACTCTACATTTCCGCTTAAGACTTCGGCCACCAAACTCGCGCTCCCTTAAATCTCGATACATCTTGCGCTTCACGGGTGCATAGTGTATGCCTTGCTATGAGCTTCTTTAAGGATTCGTTGCCTCAAATCATCATCCTTGGGCATGCATACTCTCCCCTGAAAGTACAACACTCCATCACTGCCCAAGCTAAAATCTTCAGCCTCACCATTCTGTACTTGTAACCTCAGAGTATTCAAAGTTTCATCTGTCATCTGCCTTTCTTTGACCTCATTAATCCAAGATGGCTTCACTTGCAATTCTGCCAAAAGGCTCCCATCCTCATAGAGACTTAAATGAGCAAACATTGCTCGCAAATTCGCTACCACCTTTCGGCTCAATGCATCAGCTACCACATTAGCCTTCCCCGGATGGTATTCGATTGAGCAGTCGTAGTCCTTCAACAACTCAATCCACCTCCACTGCCTCAGATTTAAATCTTTCTGAGTCAGGAGGTACTTCAGACTTTTGTGATCTGTGTACACTATTGACTTCTCCCCGTACAGGTAGTGCCTCCAGATTTTTAAGGCAAAAACCACCGCAGCTAATTCTAAATCATGTGTCGGATAGTTAACTTCGTAAGGCCTCAACTGTCGTGAAGCATAAGCGACCACCTTCCCTTCTTGCATCAGCACACACCCTAAACCAGTATGCGATGCATCACAATACACAGTGAACTCCTTTCCTGCCTCAGGCTGAATCAAGACTGGTGCTTCTGTCAAGATCCTTTTCAGCTTATCGAAACTCTCTTGCTGCTTTTCAGACCACACAAACGGAACCCCTTTTCTCAACAACTTAGTCAACGGTGCTACGATTAAAGAGAAATTTTCCACGAATCTCCTATAATATCCTGCCAACCCCAGAAAACTCTAAATTTTCGTAACAGACTTGGGTGGTTTCCACTCTAATACTGCCTCAATCTTATGGGGATCCACCCTAATTCCCTCGGCTGAAACAACATGCCCTAGAAAGGTCACCTCTTTAAGCCAGAATTCATACTTCTTGAATTTGGCGTACAACCGCTTCTCCTCGAACTTACAGAACCACATGAAGATATGCGTCATGCTCCTCCTCCGACTTGAGTACACCAAAATGTCGTCTATGAACACCACGACGAACCGGTCCAGATAGGGTTGGAAAACTCAGTTCATCATGTCCATAAACGCGGCCGGTGCATTCGTCAAACCAAAAGGCATTACCAGAAACTCGTAGTGTCCATACCGAGTATGAAATGCCGTCTTGTGGACATCAGCCTCCTTCACCTTAAGTCGATGGTACCACGACCTAAGGTCAATCTTAGAGAACACCGATGCCCTTTGAGTTGATCGAATGATCGTCAATCTGGTAAAGGATATCATTCTTTATTGTCAACTTGTTCACCGCCGATAGTCTATACACATCCTCATTGTCCCATCTTTCTTCTTGACAAAAAGCACTTGGAGCCCCCAAGGCGATACATTTGGTCGATGAACCTCTATCCAACAATTCCTGAATCTGTGCCTTCAACTCTACCAATTCTTTTGGCACCATCGACACGGAGCTATAGATACGGGCGCAGTTTCGGGTAATAAATCTATACCAAATTCAACCTCACGGTCCGGAGGTAGACCCGGAAGTTCCTCTAGAAACACATCAATATAGTCCCTTACGGTCCGGACATCCTCACAGCAACATCCTTAGCTTCCAAAGCACAGATATGCACCACATATGCTTTACAACCCTTCCTCACCATCTTTTTTGCCTTCAATGCAGAAACCAGATTAGATAGGTAATCTCTCCTTTTACCTATCATCACCACCTCATCACCTTCCACGGTCTTTATTACCATGCGCTTAGCTGCGCAATCCAGGCTAGCCTGATACTTTACTAGCCAATCCATCCCGAGGATTAGGTCAAACTCCCAAAACGGTAGTTCCATCAAGTCAGCCAAGAACACGACCCCTTGGAGTTCTAGGGGTATGTTCCGATAGAGTTTACTTACTTCTACAGAGTGACCTAGAGGGCTTAATACAGTCATCTTCCTAAAAGTAAGCTCAGAGTCTAAATGCAGAGTTTCCACTACGCTACTAGTAATGTATGAGTGGGTTGAGCCAATGTCAATCAAGGTACTATAGGGTACACCAAAAATCAAGAACATACCGGTTATGACGTCTGGTGCATCGCCCTCCTCTTGACGCCTCGCGGCATAGACCAAACCAGGTTGCCTAGCCTCAATACCCGCGATACCTCCCCTCGGTGCCCCACGACCTCTGCCAACACCATTACCTCCTCTTCCTGCACCACGACCTCTGAGGTGTTGGTTATCCCTTCTATTCGGTGCACGATCCACGACCTCCGATCTCGGCTTAGCTACCTTTTTCGGACAGTCCCTAACTCGATGTTCCATGGACCCACACTCGAAACATCCGCGATTACCATTCCAACACTCTCCCATGTGGGATTTTCCACACCGAGCACACCATAGCGGCCATTGAGAATTGGCGATAGCAGCGAGCCTAGCGCCTTGATTCGACCAACCAAACCTCGTCCTCTTTTGCTAATTGCCAGAAAACTTTGAAGAACCGGAGCTCCTCTTATTCCAGTTCCTATCCTGATCACGCCTAACTGACTGCCTTACCCCTTCAACAACCTTAGACTTCTCCACTAGGATGTTGAACTCCGTTCTGTTTGTGGAGCTATCATCATCCTCAGCTCATCTCTCAGCCCATCCTCGAATCTAACACAGCGTTCATGCTCGGTACCCATAATACCACGAGCATACCTACTCAACTGGAGAAATTCATTTCATACTCGCCTTTGTCTTATTACCCTAAACCAGTTCAAGAAAGCTTTCACAAGATCCACATAACTCGGTTCCGATGTATTTCTTTTGATAGACGGCCTTAAAGAATTCCCATGTGAGATCTTCCGCCATCGCTCCATCCCTTACAGTGAGCCACCACTGATATGACTCATCCCAAAGCAGAGATATTATGCCCTTCAACTTCTCCTCGCCTATAAAGTCTAGGTCACCCATGATCCTCTCGGTTGATTCCAACCAATACTCACAAGACTGGTGCCACTCGAAACTCCTCTAAACACCTCCGCTCCGTTAGCAGTCCAAGTCGCTCAACCACGATTTTGGGCTCCTACACCCGCCACCGCCTCAAAGAACTCATTCCAACACTCAGAGCACCGCTTGGGATACTACATCGTTACCACCAGTCTGATCTTGAAACTCAATTTTCGCCGCCAGTAGATCCATCATCTCATTTCCAGACCCATGACCAGACCCTGCTAGCTCCGACAAGGTCATCTTACCTCTACCGCGGCCACGCGACGGACGTCCACGACCTCTTGTACTCATTATTCTCGTTTGCATTTATCTGCTTAAGAGTTTTATGCATTAGTTCCTTGTTTCACTTAATTATCCGCGAAGAAATTTTATGATAGGAGTTTTAGGAGTGGTTCTTTTTAGGAGTGGTTCTTTCATATTCATACACGCACACAATCTTTCTATTCAATCATTCAAAGAGACGTTATAGTTTTCATTGTGATTATTTTTCCACTACCTAGGGGTATTTTCGTAATTTGTCCTATAGGGGTATTTTTGTAATTTTTCCAAAATAAAAGTTCTCGGATGATTTTGTCAAAAAGTATTTTGGAACTCTTAAATTCCTGGGGTATTTTGAAAAATTTTGAAATTGAGGGTATTTTTAATTTTGGACCTCAGGGGTATTTCGATAATTTTTCACAAATCAAGGTGAATTTGTAAAATTTAATAAATCAGGGATATTTCAAAAGTTGTAAAACTTTGAGGGTTCCTTTTTGAGAATTGCATTTTCCAAGTTGATAGTGCTGCAAATTTTTTTTTTGAAAATTAGGGTCATTTTGGTAATTTGTAGGTTAGGGGTAATTTTGTAATTTTCCACTAGGGGTATTTTAGTAAATTTTTTTCATAATCGAGCATTTTCATAAAAATATTTCCACAATTTGGTTCTAATTGATGTCAAAAAAGAAGGATATTTTGAAAATTTTCTATTTGGAAATTTTCCATACGGGGGGTATTTTGGTAATTTACAAGCTAGGGGTATTTTGGTCATTTTTCAAACTGAGGGGTATTTTGGTCATCATTTTTTTCTTGAAACAAGGTTTTAATTACTTCAAAACAAAACGGCTAGTCCCTTTCAGGTTTTAGTTATCAAGTTTAACTTTGTGAGTGTGTCGTCTCGCCTAGGATGAACAGTCACCACGCACTGTAGGATTCAAGTGAGTAGGAGGTGAGTCACTAGGATCGCTTAAATACCAGGCTCCATCGAATCCAATCCTAGACATGCGATAACGATTGGCACATCCCTTGCTCAGTGACCACTCGCAGGGTTGTTTAGGGAATTATTAAATCTTATGCATTGTTTGTTGGGGTATGCCAACCCTAGGGTTTAACAATTTCTATTCTAATATTCTACGTTCAGCATTTACCCTTCTACCCCTATCAAATATTCACAAAAATAGATAGAAGTACTTACCTGGGCGGATTGGTGCCAGAGACTCGGTGCCATGCTGTTCGAACCATAAACAATTTCCCAAAACATTCTAACAAGGCCTACTAGCAAAACATTTTGGGCCTTGGGCCCCCACAGTTGAGTTTTGAACTGGGCTCTGATACCAAAAATATAACACCCCAAACCCGGCCTACGAGCCCTGACCGGATCTGGTATGTCACAGGGTAAAAACGTTTTGATAAAATATTGATTTTCTGGTGAAAACTTGATTAAATATAGCTAAGGTATTAAAACAGGGTTTGATAAAACTCAGTTGGGATTATTTTTATGAACATGGTTGTGTTGATAAACCCTTTGAAAATGTTTGATCATGTAAAATTTTAAAATCGTCAAGGTTATAGTAGACTTGGTGTATTTTGTTACCCGATGGTAACATCTTTGAAAACTCGTAAAAGTTACTTAGTTTGAAAATGTTGCTTTTAATCGATTTACTTAACAATTATAATTTCATTTTGTAATATAGTATAATTAAATTAAAACAACTAATTAAATATCCAAATAATAATTGGCGGCCTTATTACAACCCAAATTAAAATGTGGAAAATAAATAAACATGAATGTAATCAAATAAAATTCCAAAAACTAAGGAACAAGCATGGCCGCCGAGTCCTCTCTGGCTCCATCTCCGCGATCTACTCATCGCAAAATAATTTGGGAAGGGTGAGTCACCAAGACTCAGTATGTAAATCCCCCACCCGGAAATGTAACTCATACACAAGTTATTAATTAACATGCAAATATGCAACCCCACTAACCATCCGTACTCCTTTAACTACCCGTGTGGTCAAAACCTTGGTGATCAAAACCACTGGTGACTAGAGTCACGAATCAAATTATGGGTCAACCCATCGTGTGGTCAAAACCACTTTGATGACCATAGGTCACAAATATCATAATGTGGTCAAAACCTTTGGTGGTACCAAACCACCGGGACTTAGTCACGATTTATCAACGGTGTGGTCAAAACCTTTGGTGACCAAGTCACAATTAAACCGATGGGGCCAACCCATCTTGTGGTCAAAACCACCGTGACATCCATAGAAATCATCCCCTCCTCTCATCAATCCCACCATCATCATGCTTACATAACAAATGTCATGATCACATATATCATGCATTTATGTATAGCATAGCATCCAACAGCATATGATGGCATACAAAATCATATATCATAGATCACGTAATAGGGGACTTACCCGAAATCCATGCTTAAGCCCACAAGCAAATCACTACCATAATGATTAAAAGGCACAATATAACAATGTTAATTAATAAAGTGTGTAAAGAATTTTACACACCTGTTACTACCGAAATTCCTAGATCCCGAAGATCAGATCTATGATGCTAGATCCCTTGACCCTATATTCGGCCAACAACAAGGTTAGTGACATAGGCCTATTCGGCTAAACCAAATTGTAACATCCTGATAATTAGGGGTTATGCATTTTACTTAATTGAATGATGTTGCATGCTTAATTATTATTGAGTGTATTTTGGAAGTTATTTGAGCTTCATTAATTAAGTGAATGCTTAGTGAAACTTTTAATTTCTAATAATTAAGAGGGAGCTAAGCAAATTAGGCCTTAAGAAATAATGACAAGGAGTTTTAAGCATAAGTTGAATAATTAGCAAAGTGGTAAGGACATATGGATTAGTGCTTGAGGGGAGAGGTTCGAATCCCCTAGCTAGCAAATGGGAAAAATTTTAGTTTTTATGTTTCCTTCCCTGTAGTGTCGGCCAAGAATGTTCTAGAGTGGATGAGTATTCTTTTATTTTTGGCCATTTGACCATATGAAAAAGGAAGCTAGGAACTTATGGTATGGAATCATAAGAAGATGGTAAGAAAGGGGGGACAAAAGGCATGATATGTGGGCAATGTTTTGGAAGTTTGTTCATGGTCATTTGACCATGAACCTAGACGGCATAAGGGGATAAGGGAGTGATTAATTGTGTTGGAAATTATGGAGTTGATAGGGAAGAATCAAGGAGGAAAGAAGGGGATTGTGTTGGCTTCCTTGTTGGCCGAATTTTGACTTGGGATTAGGGAGGTTTTAGTTGACCAAAAGGTTGTCAATTATGTATTTTTCCTTTGTCCAATATTTTTCTTCTCTTAGCCGAAATTGTCTAGTGACATTTGGTACAAAGTTTGCTTTGTTTTGGCCTTTGTATTTTTGACCAAAATAGGTACCTTTATTTCATCTTTTCCTCTCAAAATTTTATCTCCTTTTGATACCAAATTATTGTCACTTTTGAAGACACTTCCTTTTCTTCCTCTCTAGTGCCGAATTCAACTTTCACCAAAAGCTTTCTCTCTCATTTTCTTTTTCTTTCTTTTTCATTATATTTCTCTCTTCTCTTTCCCTCTCATAGCCGAAACTACAAAGTTCAAAGAACCATTTTTCTTCATTTCTTCCCCTTGGCCGAATGAGCATAGGTTCCAAAACCAATCTCTTTTCTTTTTGAAAAACAACATCACCATCATCATCTTCTTCCTTTAATCTCTCTCTTTCTCTTTCTCTTTTCTTCCTTCTCTCTTTCCTTCTCTTTTCATACTTCTTTCTTCTTTCTCTCAAAACCAAAACCATCATATTTGAAACCACCATCTTTTCTCTTCTCTTTTGTTAAAGCCGAATCATCAATTCCTTTCTTCTTTTTGTTCAAGGCCGAACCTTCAAGTGAATCAAAGTAAGGTTTTTGTTTGTCAATAGTTTTCATTATTCCTTTTTATTATAATTGATCTAAAAAAATAAATCTTTAATTTTTCTCTCCTAGGTAGAATCCTTGGAAAGGATTTTAAGGATCTTTGTTGAAGACAACCTTTAAGAAGTGATCTTCGAAATCATCAAGGTAAGATTATCCTTTTTGGTTATATCGATTTCTTTAGATAGACTACTAATCGATCGTATTTTTAGGGCGATTTGAGACTAACAAGATAGGTAAGAAAAGGGCAGTGCGGAGTGTTTGGAAGAGAGGAGGCACTCCCTTACCATCAAACTACAAACGAAGGGCAGTATCGGGTGTAAGAGACTTTCCACCGGGTTGTGGACCCTCTGCTAACGAGGATCGGTTATTTGAAGTAGTCGTATAATCGAACCACTTTACGTTGGTGGAATATCGCGGGTTTTGATCCATCTAGCGAGAAAACCACAAATAAGCGTGCTCGAGAATCCGAGGGTAAGGATTTAGATCCATCATCAATAAGTGTAGTTTTGTTAGTAATAGTGTATACTAACCAAGTGTGCTAATTAACTAGGTGTTGACGAGCGAGAGGGCATCGTTCTCACTGTCATAAGGTGTGTAACCTTACATTAAAAATCTCATAGATTTACATATATTTAAATGTGATTATATGACCATGTGTATGATTGTGATTTTGAATACCATTCAGTGGTATACGATATTCAGGTATGTTTGCCCCAATATTTCGTTAATTTTGCTATATGCATAAATGTGAAATAAGTATGATTATATTATGATTTTGGGGTAAATGGCATGAAAAATGAATAATATGTATGTGCATGGGCATATGGGTATTATTGATGAAGGGGAAGTATTCTGGTGGTTTTACCACATTTCCGGTGACTTCGGTCACATATTTGAATCCGGTGACTTCGGTCACATATTTGAAATCCGGTGACTTGGTCACATATGTGAATCTGGTGATTTTGGTTGTATAAATTTCAAACCCCCAACCGTTAGGACCTAATATGGGTCGTTCTGAGGAAAACATTTTGAAGCCCATTTTAAAATCCAATTTAAGTTTTGTTGAAAACTCCTCATTTTTGGTTATCTTGCTGAAATCTTACTTGGATTAAATTCGAAAATTTAATTGAAGTCAAGTTGTTATACCAATTTTGGATGTGTCCGATGACACGATAAAACATTTTCGTGTTGATTTAGGAAAACATGTGATCTAAATTTAAATTTTAATAGTGTAGTTAAAAGCAAGTATCCGACATAAAAATAGTAACAAAAATAAAGTTTATGGAGGCCTTATTACAATCCGAATAAAACAAATCGATAATAAAATAATATAACTAAATGAAAGTTTATTTATTTCAAATCCTTCGCATGGCCCACTCGAGTCCCTCGGCTCCATACCCATGATCTATGCATCACCGAAAAAATAATGGAGAAGGTGAGTCACCAAGACTCAAGATGTAACCCTTCCCGTTTTAAAACATTTTCATACACCACACATAACAGTTAATATGCAAAATATTAAGTACCCCCCTAGCCATCCAAACGCCACTGTCTACCCCGTTGTGGTACCAAACCTTGGTGGTGCCAAACCACTGGTGACATATAGTCACAATGTGTTACCAAAACACGTGTCCGTAGACACGGATCAATTGATGGGGCCAACCCATCGTGTGATACCAAATCACCGCGACGATCCCATATCTCAAGTGGGGCCAACCCACGGTGGTGTTAACCACGTGGACAAGTCGCTATGAGGTGCCAAACCTCCTGAGGTACCAAACCTCTCGGTGACCGTAGTCACAGTGTGTTACTAAAACATCGGTGCCCGTCGGCACAATAATACCGCCTCTCCACTCACTAATCCCACATCACCATATATACATATATGTTTCATGCCATCACATGCTTAAATCTCATGCATCAATACATTATGCTTACCAAAAGCATCAAACAAAGATATTCAAGCGGTACTTACGAATTGCCAACTATACCGATATGGTATATTATCCAATGCTACAATAACCAAATTAGCATTCACAATATTTAGCACATTTAATAAGTTATACGTGTGTATGTACACACCTGTCACCACTGAGTGATCTAAATCCCGAATGAAGAAATCGCCACCTAGATCTATTGTCCCTAGATTCGCCAAAACATGAGTCAGTACCATGGCCTATTCGGCCAACCCAACTTATACCACAAAATTATCATTTGAGATCCGAGATCTTACCTTGCTTTGATTTGGTTTCTAACAACCCGAATCCTTATATGGGTTCCTAGCAATCGGCCAACCTTAAATACCAAACAAGATTAGTTTCGCTTTTCTCTAATTATCCTTTGAAAGGTTTAGAAAGACTTGACTTACCGTTAACTTACCAAATCTAGTTGATGGAGACTTGAACCGATTTCTTCAAGATCCCAAGCACCTAAACATAATCGGTTTCATTAAAGAGAGTTAATACCTTTTTATCAAGTTAGAAATAGGTCCTTACCTTCCCCTAGAAGTCGACAAGTACTAGAGGCCAATAAAGAAAACACTTGATCTACTTACCTTAAAACCCGATTGAAGAAATAGAGGGAACACTATGTTTGAGATTCGCCAAGACTTGAAATTTGGGGAGGGTTATTCAAGAATGGAAGAAGTAAAGGGTTTGGTCAAGGTGAGTGAATAGGAGAAAAGGAAATCGGCACTTCCAAGGAGTGTATTCTACCAAGGGAGAAAGAAAATAATGGGAAAGAAAGGTGTTGAATGGTTCGGCTTAAGGGGATTTTTGAGAAGAGGAGTGTGTAAAGAGAAGGTGGGTTTCGGTTTGGCAATGAAGAGAAAGAAAGAGTAGGTGTTTTCGGCTATAGATCAAAGAATAGAGCAATGAGATTTTCTTCTAGTTTGAGAAAGAATGAAGAGAAAATTATCACAAGGGGAAAAAGCTTAGCGAAAATAACTTAGTAAATTGGTATTATCTCCTCCCCAAAGACCTTGCAAGTCCACACCACTAAGGAGTTCAACCTACCACCAACTTCTTAATTGGTTTAATTCAAAATAATCTCGAATTAATCCCCATAACCAAAGAATAATCCTAATAATAGCTTCTTTTTATCTCCTATTATCCTTAGCACAAAATAAAATGCTCATATTATCTTTTAATAATAATAATTAAAGAGTTTAAAGGAGAAGGACTCTCCCACATGTGCTCATCCAACATAATGCCAAAAGGGAAAATTGTGACTCAACCAAGGTTCTCCTTGTTCTTTGATGGCGTCAATTGTAGCTCCCAAGTGGCCCTCCTTTGCCACTTATTCTAGGCTCATTTTATGTCAAATGTTTCCTTATTTATTCTTATAACCCCTAACTACTAAGGCTCTTCACCTTTAAAGCTTATAAATAATATTTTCCACTATTAAAAGTCACTCAAGGCCCTTAATTAAATCTTATCAAGCCATAATTATTATCTCACCATTCAACATAAGTAAAATAATGTAAATACAAATAACCCCATATTCAAGGTTGTTACGTTCTACCCCTTAAAAGAATTTAGTCCTCGAAATTACGATCGAAAGAGGTGGGGGTATTGTTGCCGCATCACATCCTCGGGTTCCCACGTAGCTTCCTCCGCACCATGGTTTCGCCATAGCACTTTCACTAAGGGGCGACTTCCCACGTAGAACCTTTATATCTCTATCCAAGATCCGAACCGGTTCTTCCTCAAACGATAAGTCCGAGTTGACCTCAATTTACATCACGGGCACCACGTGTGATGGATCGACCGATACCGCCTAAGCATCGACCGTGGAAAACGTCATGAATCGACTTAACTCGGTAGGTAGTTCGGTGATAAGCTACCGGTCCTACTCGCTTCAAAGATCAGTATATGGGCCAATGAATCTTGGGCTTAACTTTCCTTTCCGCCCAAATCTTAGTACCTTCTTCCAAGGCGACACCTTCAGAAGACCTTATCCCTACGGCATACTCCATTTCCTTGTGTTTAAGATCAAGATAGACTTCTATCTATCCGACGCTTCCTTAAGACGAGCCCTGAATCACCTTAACCTTGTCCTCCGTTTACGCAACCAACTCGCCCCAACACTTGTCGTTCACCCAACTCATCCAACACGCCGGAGTTCGACATTTCCGTCCATACAAAGGCTTCGTATGGTGCCATCGAATACTCACTTGGTAGCTGTTGTTGTAGGCGAACTCGGCTAATGGTAAAATTCCTCCCAACTACCTCGGAATTCCAAGACACAACCCCTCAGCATATCCTCTAATATCTATATAACCCTTTCTGACTGCCCGTCCGACTGTGGATGGAAAGTCAGATCGAAATCCAATCGTGTTCCCAAAGCTTGATGTAACGCTTTCCAAAACCTCGAAGTGAACCTTGGGTCCCTATCTGAGATAACCGATACGGGCACACCATGCAATCTGACTATCTCGACCACATACAACTTTGCTAGCTTTTGGAGTGAGTAATCCATTCTCACCGGTATGAAGTGAGCTGATTTAGTCAGACGGTCTACGATTACCCAAATTGCATCTTTCTTGCTGGGCGTAAGGGGTAGCCCGCTGACGAAATCCATAGTGATCCGCTCCCACTTCCATTGAGGGATCTTCTGGGTTGAAGTAGCCCGATGGTAATCGGTGTTCAAACCTTAACTCACGACACGTCAAACACTTCCCCACAATTTCGTTATCTCACGCTTCAACCCGCCACCGTAATCTTCGTAGATCTCCATACATCTTGCTTCCTCCGGATGCATAGCGTATGGGTGCTATATGCATCATGGAGAATTTTCGCCTCAACTCCATATCCTTTGGCATACAAGCTCGCCTTGAAAGCATAGCACCCCATCACTAGACAGACTGCATTCTTCCAAACCACTATCCCGAACTTGCATTCTCTTAGCATTTAACCCTTCATCCACTAACTGTTTGTCTTTAATTTCCTCGATCCACGTTGGCTTAACTTGAAGTTCGCCAAAAGGCTTCCATCGTCATATAGGCTCAATCGAGCAAACATTGCTCTTAAGTCCGCCACAACCTTCCCGGCCAACGCGTCACCACCACGTTAGCCTTACCCGGATGATATTCGATGGAGCAATCGTGAGTCCTTTAACAGCTCAATCCATCGGTATTGTCTCGATTCGAGATCCTTCGTGTCGGAAGATACCTCAAACTTTTGTGATCCGTGTAAATTACCGACTTCTCCCCATAAAGATAATGTCTCCATATCTTTGAGCGAAGACGATCGCCGCTAACTCCTGTGTCGTGAGTTGGGTAGTTAACCTCATGCGGTCTTAACTGACGGGATGCATAAGCTACTACCTTCCCTTCTTGCATCAACACACATCCTAAACCAGTATGGGATGCATCACAATAGACAGTGAATAACTTCCCTGCCTCGGGTTGTACTCAAACCGAGCTTCGTCGTAATCTTCCTCGACTTATCAAAACTTTCTTGCTGCTTCTAACCATACAAATGGAACACCTTTCCTTAGTAACTTAGTCAATCACAACATGCGATCGAGAGAACCCTTCCACAAACCTCCGATAATACCCTGCTAAACCCAGAAAACTTCGTATCTCTGCCACCGACTTAGGCGGTTTCCACTCTAACACCGCTTCAATCTTGCGGGGATCCACTCTAATCCCTTCCGCTGACACTACGTGACCCAAGAAAGCCACCTCCCTTAGCCAAAATTCGCACTTACTGAATTTGGCATATAGCTATTTTTCCCTCAACACTTGCAGAACTATCCGTAAATGCTTGTCGTGCTCCTCCTCCGTCTTAGAGTAAACCAATATGTCGTCTATGAACACTACGACAAATTGGTCCAAGTACTGTTGAAATACTCTATTCATTAAATCCATGAACGCCGCCGGTGCATTGGTCAACCCGAATGGCATCACTAGAAACTCTTAATGCCCATACCGAGTTCGGAATGCCGTCTTGTGGACATCGGCCTCCTTCACCTTAAGTTGATGGTAACCCGACCTAAGTTCTATCTTCGAGAACACCGACGCCCCCTTCAACTGGTCAAACAAGTCATCGATCCGAGGCAATGGGTACTTGTTTTTGATCGTTAACTTGTTTAACTGACGGTAGTCGATGCACATCCGCATAGAACCGTCCTTCTTCTTGATAAACAATACAGGCGCTCCCCACGGAGATATACTAGGTCGAATAAACCCTTTATCCAAGAGCTCCTGAATTTGAGCCTTCAGCTCCACCAATTCCTTTGGTGCCATTCGGTAAGGTGCTATAGACACAAAGCTGCTTTGGGTAGTAAGTCTATATGAATTGACTTCCGATCCGAGGCGGACGAAAGTTCTTCCGGGAACACATCAAGAAATTCCCCAACCGTTCGGACCTTTCCAACCATCGACTCCTTAGCTTCCAAAGCATGATTCGAACCAAAACGCCTTACAACCCTTCTTGACCATCTTCTCAACCTTCAAGGCAGACACCACGTTGGATAGGTAATTCCTTCTATCACCTATCATAACCACTTCATCATTTTCACCGTCTTAAGAACCATGCGCTTAGCAAGAATCCAAATTTGCTCGATACTTAACCACCAATCCATTCCAAGGATCAAATCGAACTCCCCAAATGGTAGTTCCATTAGATCACCACAAATACTACCCTTGGAGTTCTAGGGTACGCCTCTATAAAGTTTGTCTACCACTACAGAGTGACCTAACGGACTAACTACAGATCATCTCCTAGAAGCGCTTTGAGTTTAGGTCCAAAGTCTCTACCACACCATCGGCTAGGTATGAATGTGTAGACCCCACATCAATTAATGCATAATAAGGAAGACCAAAATCGAACGCGTCTGGTTATGACATCCGATCGTCACCCTCCTCATGACGCCTCGCCAGATAGACTAAGCCAGCCGCTTAGCCTCTGTTGCCCTGAACCTCGCTTCTAAATTCCACGACCTCGGTTAGGACCGTTGCTTCCTCTGCCATTACCACGACCCCTCTGTGGTCCCACATTTCTATCCTGAGCACGGTTCTGTCCCTCTGGCTGATTCTTAGCTAGTTTTCGAGGACAATCTCTGACTCGATGCTCCAAAGACCCACACTCAAAACATCCTCTATCGCCGGTCGAACAACTTCCCTAATGGGTCTTTCCACAGCGGTTACACTGAGTCGGCCTCTGATTAGCAGTCATGGGCCTTGCCGCCTGATTTGGCCCACTTGGCCTAGCCTTTTTCTGGACACTACCACTAGATCCAGCTGACCTAAATCCTCTCTTTTGATTATTCCTACTATAATTTTGTCTCACGACCTCCTTGATCCCTTGGCTACCTTAGCCTTTTCCACTAGAGATGAAAACTCACGAACTTATCATGGGCAATCAAGAACCTCAAATCATCTCGAGTCCGTCCTCAAAGCGGACATGGCAACTCGTGTTCGAGAGCCACAATGCCTCTAGCATACCTACTCGATCTTAAAAACTCCGCCTCATATTTCGCTCATTGACTTAGTTCCTTGCACTAACACTAGAAAGGCTTTCCTCCGAGCATCAGATAACTGGTGCCCACATACTTCTTCTGATAGGTGGTTTTGAAATAATCCCAAGTCAGATCATCTGCCGTAGCGCCATCTCGAACTGTCAGCCACCACTGATACGCTTCATCCTTTAGAAGCGATACGGCCCCTTTCAATTTTTCTTCCTCAGTCAGGTCAAGATCATCCATGATCCTTTCAGTTGACTCTAGCCAAGATTCTCACAGACTGGTGCCACTCGACACACCGGAACACCTCAGCTCCGTTGGACCGAATTCGCTCGGGAATAGATTTTCGAGCTCTTAAATTTCCACCAGCCCCAGCCATCAATTCGAGGACTCGCAACACAGCTTGCGATACTGCCTCTCCTCCCGTCTGATCTTGCTCCTCGGCTCCAAAAGCTGGAGGTGGTGGTGGCAGTGGTACCTCATTTTCAGAACCATGTCCCGACCTGACGGGTTCAGATATAGTCATTCTTCCCCTACCACGTCCACGTCCTCTAGAACTCATTCTATCTAACATGCTTTAATCTGATTAAGAAAATTTTTATGAATTAGTGATTTGTTCCGCTTGATTACCCGCGAAAAATTTTATGAAAAATTGAATAAGGATTCTTTCGAACAAACAAGGTTTCAGTTTCCTAACCTAGTCCACACAAAGAAGTTCTTGCATCCATTCCTTAATACTTCCCATACCTATTCGCTCTTCGGACATTTCTGCCCATTTCTAACCCAGGGGTATTTTCGTCTTTTTCCTACAGGGGTATTTTTTTGTAATAAAATTGAGAGATTTCAAATTTTAATAAAGCGGCCACTTGAAATTTCCAAAAGCGAAGAGCATTTGAAAATTTGTAAAATTTGAAGATATGGCATCATTTCGGAAACTAGGGGTATTTTGGTAATTTTGTTAATCAGGGGTAATTTTGTAATTTTTTGAATATCAAGGGTGTTTTAATAATTGTAAAACTCTGAGGGTCCCTTTTGAGAATTTTCCTTTCTTAAAACGATGATGTTGCAAAAATTTTGTACTCAGGGTCGTTTCGGTAATTTTACAAGTTGAGGGCATTTTCGAATTTTTTTTTCAAACCAAGGCATTTCATTGATGATTTTCAAAGCAGAGTTGAATATTTGAGAAGTAGTTGAAATTTTTGGACAAAATCATTGATTTGATATCTTATGAGTCAAGGGTATTTTGGTAATTTTACCCCTAAGGGCATTTTTGTAATTTTTCACAAATCTACTTTTTTTGAGAAAACATTGTAAAAATGGTTGTTCTTATATTTGAAGGAGTGATTTTAAAGATTTTGTAGAAATTAGGGTTTTGTTGTTTTCTTCTTTTTCAAAAACATGGTTAGTTCTCTTTCGGATTTTAGTCATTATGTTTAGCCTATGACCGAGCCCTCTTGGTCGGGGTGAACCAAGCTACGCACAGGCAAAGTTGCGTGTGGAGAGGAGGTGAGTCACACGGACCGCTTAAATACCAAGCTCCCACCGAACCTTTCTAGACATGCGCATGAGAGGTTACCACACCACCGAGCCCTCCAGGTTAGGGTGAACCCAAGCTACGCACTGTAGGATACTGCGAAGAGGTGGTGAGTCACTCGGACCGCTTAAATACCGTGCTCTTAGGTTCCAATCCTAGACATGCGTACGGGGGTTACCACACCCTAGCTCAGTGACTTAGCCATAGGTTGGTTTAGTTCATTAAGTCTTATGTACTGTTTGTGTGTTTGAGTAATCTAACCCTAGGGTTCAAAAGTCCTATAAGTCTATTCTATGTTCCACGCTTCCTACCCTTCTACAGGAAATAATTCACAGAGAGGTTCAGAAGAACTTACCTGGGCGGATAGATGCCGGAGACTCGGGCCATGCCGTTCAAAAACCCAAAAATACTTTAAAAAGGCCTACCAAAACATTTTTGGGCCTTGGGCCCCCACAGCCGAGTATTGAACTGGGCTCTGATACCAATTTGTAATAGCCCAAACCCGGCCCAACCGTTAGGACCGAATATGGGTCGTTACAGAGAAAACATTTTGAAGCCCATTTTAAAATCCAATTTAAGTTTTGTTGAAAACTCCTCGTTTTTGGTTATCTTGCTGAAATCTTACTTGGATTAAATTCGAAAATTTAATTGAAGTCAAGTTGTTATACCAATTTTGGATGTGTCCGCTGACACGATAAAACATTTTCGTGTTGATTTAGGAAAACATGTGATCTAAATTTAAATTTTAATAGTGTAGTTAAAAGCAAGTATCCGACATAAAAATAGTAACAAAAATAAAGTTTATGGAGGCCTTATTACAATCCGAATAAAAACAAACCGATAATAAAATAATATAACTAAATGAACGTTCATTTATTTCAAATCCACTACATGGCCACCTCGAGTCCCTCCGGCTCCATACCCGCGATCTATGCATCACCTGAAAAAAATAATGGAGAAGGTGAGTCACCAAGACTCAGTATGTAACCCTTCCCCGTTTTAAAACATTTTCATACACCACACATAACAGTTAATATGCAAAATATTAAGTACCCCTCCTAGCCATCCAAACGCCACTGTCTACCCCGTTGTGGTACCAAACCACTGGTGGTGCCAAACCACTGGTGACATATAGTCACAATGTGTTACCAAAACACAGGTGTCCGTAGACACGGATCAATTGATGGGGCCAACCCATCGTGTGATACCAAATCACTGGTAGACGATCCCATATCTCAAGTGGGGCCAACCCACGGTGGTGTTAACCACAGGCACAAGTCGGTATGAGGTGCCAAACCTCTGGAGGTACCAAACCTCTGGTGACCATAGTCACGGTGTGTTACCAAAACACTGGTGCCCGTCGGCACAATAATACTGCCCCCTCCACTCACTAATCCCACATCAGTCATATATACATATATGTTTCATGCCATCACATGCTTAAATCTCATGCATCAATACATTATGCTTACTAAAAGCATCAAACAGCATATTCAAACAGGTACTTACCTGAATTGCCAACTATACCGATATAGTATATTATCCAATGCTACAATAACCAAATTAGCATTCACAATATTTAGCACATTTAATAAGTTATACGTGTATGTACACACTGTCACCACCGAGTGATCTAAATCCCGAATGAAGAAATCGCCACCCTAGATCTATTGTCCCTAGATTCGGCCAAAACATGAGTCAGTACCATGGCCTATTCGGCCAACCCAACTTATACCACAGAATTATCATTTGAGATCCGAGATCTTACCGTGCTTTGATTTGGTTTCTAACAACCCGAATCCTTATATGGGTTCCTAGCAATCAGCCAACCTTAAATACCAAACAAGATTAGTTTCGGCTTTTCTCTAATTATCCACTGAAAGGTTTAGAAAGACTTGACTTACTGTTAACTTACCAAATCTAGTTGATGGAGACTTGAACCGATTTCTTCAAGATCCCAAGCACCTAAACATAATCGATTTCATTAAAAGAGTTAATACCTTTTATCAAGTGCGAAATAGGTCCTTACCTTCCCCTAGAAGTCGACAAGTACTAGAGGCCAATAAAGAAAACACTTGATCTACTTACCTTAAAACCTGATTGAAGAAATAGAGGGAACACTATGTTTGAGATTCGGCCAAGACTTGAAATTTGGGGGAGGGTTATTCGGCAATGGAAGAAGTAAAGGGGTTTGGTCAAGGTGAGTGAATAGGAGAAAAGGAAATCGGCACTTCCAAGGAGTGTATTGACCAAGGGAGAAAGAAAATAATGGGAAAGAAAGGTGTTGAATGGTTCGACAAGGGATTTTTGAGAAGAGGAGTGTGTAAAGAGAAGGTGGGTTTCGGTTTGGCAATGAAGAGAAAGAAAGAGTAGGTGTTTTCGGCTATAGATCAAAGAATAGGAGCAATGAGATTTTCTTCTAGTTTGAGAAAGAATGAAGAGAAAATTATCACAAGGGGGAAAAAGCTTAGCCGAAAATAACTTAGTAAATTGGTATCATCTCCCTCCCCAAAGACCTTGCCGTCCACACCACTAAGGAGTTCAACCTACCACCAACTTCTTAATTGGTTTAATTCAAAATAATCTCGAATTAATCCCCATAACCAAAGAATAATCCTAATAATAGCTTCTTTTTATCTCCTATTATCCTTAGCACAAAATAAAATGCTCATATTATCTTTTAATAATAATAATTAAAGAGTTTAAAGGGAGAAGGACTCTCCCACATGTGCCGTCCAACATAATGCCAAAAAGGGGAAAATTGTGACTCGAACCAAGGTTCTCCCTTGTTCCTTGATGGCGTCAATTGTAGCTCCCAAGTGGCCCTCCCTTTGCCACTTATTCTAGGCTCATTTTATGTCAAATGTTTCCTTATTTATTCTTATAACCCCTAACTACTAAGGCTCTTCACCTTTAAAGCTTATAAATAATATTTTCCACTATTCCGAGTCAGCTCAAGGCCCTTAATTAAATCTTATCAAGCCATAATTATTATCTCAGCCATTCAACATAAGTAAAATAATGTAAATACAAATAACCCCATATTCAGGTTGTTACATCGGTCACATATTTGAAATCCGGTGGCTTCGGTCACATATGTGAATCTGGTGACTTCGGTCACGTATTTGAAATTTGGTGACTTCGGTCAGGTGACTTCGGTCACATTTGTCTGGTGGCTTTGCCACAATATTATAAGGGCGATGTGCATGTTGACTGCAGCAACTACCTTCGATGGTGTGTAGCGGATGGAGGGTCGATTTAGTAATCCCCACGGTGTGTTGGTTGGTACGGGTGGTGTGTAGCGGATGGATATTTAGGTGGGCCGGGCTTGCATTTCATTTCATGTACATAATCATGTAATATTGAATGATTATTATTTGATCTGCTATGAAAATGGGCTTTTGGGCTAAATATGAGCTAAACCGGCTTTTAAGCTAAATATGAGCTAAATGGGCTTTTTGGCCAAATATGACTTAAATGGGCCTATGAATAAATGTGTTATGAAAAATGGGCTTTTTGATGTATGTGTTACACATTGAGTTTATGACTCACCCCTTTTGTGGGATAAACTTTTCAGATGATTCGTAGAGCGATGGATCGGGTCAGCAAGGATTTCGAGGTGGCCAATGCTCAAATAATGAAGTTTGGAAATTTTCCTACTTAAACTTATTAAGTTAATTTTTATTATTTAGACTTTATTATGGGTTGCTATTTTTGTAATAAGGCCACTATAAACTATCTTTAATTTTGTGTTTGGATTTACTTTTATTTGCCATGAACAATAATTATTAAATAACTAAATGGTTTTCGATAAATAATAATTCAAAATGTTTTTGTCACTAATATATATATATATATATATATATATGTTTTAAAGTAATTTCTTTAAATTTGGTTTTCTTTTAATTTATTAATTCCTCCTACAAGTAATGTTTTTTAGATATAAAATTTGCTTTACAAATTTGTTTTCAACCTAAAATGTTAAGCTAATGCTTTCTACAAAAAATCATCAAGTTTTCTTGAACAAAATGAGATTTCGCTAAAGTTTTACTCGAGGAACATACCAAATCCGGTTAGGCTTATTGGGCCGGGTTTGGGGTGTTTCATAAATAATCCCTAAGGATATGTCATGCTCGAAATAACACTCACCTTGGTTGCCGATTTGGTTTCCAACCAAATCCCGAAATTGTCACCTGACTTGTCGAGGTCCCTACCACAGCATTTGTTAGAATCGGCTTGTACATATATGCTCAATCGAGGCCTATGGCCGAATATTACTTACCTCCTTACCTTGGGGAATCAAATCCCGAAAGATCTCCTTACTCCTTTAACGCTATCCTCCCTTGACTACAAAACAAGACGTGAAACCAAGGTCCTAATAAGGTTCGGCCAACCCAAAATATTAAGGCTTACCCTTGCTTTCGGCATACCAAAAGAGAAAGAACCCAAAGTTGAATGCTAAAGAGAAAATACTTACCACTACTGAGATCAACTTCCGAAAACTCCTTCCCCTTTGCCTTACGAAAGATTCGCCACCGCTTGCGAAATATAGAGCAAATGAGGCTACAATATTCGCCTAAGTAAAGAAAAGAAGAGGAAAGGGGTTGGTGGTTGAGTAATGTCTGACAAGGGTGAGTTTGAGGAAGTTCGGCTTTGGCAAGGTAAAAGAAAAGAAAGGAAAGGAGATGCACGAATTATCCCAAATGGTCACTTAAAGTTTCGGTTCTTGCCTCAAAGAAAAGAGAGAACAAGAGAGGAATTTCTTGACTAGAAATTTCGGTAATGGAGATTAAGAAAGAATTAAAAGGATGGCACTTTCCCTAATAATAAAATAAAAATTCAGCACTTACCCAATCTCAATTAAACGTCTCCTTATCACCCATTAAACTAAATAAAATAAAACAATGTTTATCCCATCACTTAGCCACCTCTTCAAAATAAAAATAAAAGAAAATAAAATAGTAATTATCCCACTCTTCCAGCTGAATTCAACAACAACCCATCTACTTAATCTAATTTAAAAACAATATCTATCTATTATCCTATCTATTAATCACCTCTTCAAAAGATAAACAAAATAAAATAATAATCCCCATTCTTCCAGCTGAATATTAAGTACAAATAATTAAGCTTATCCCCATCTAAATAAGAGTCCAAAATCAGGCCATTAACTCACCCTCCTCACGCCAGCGAGCACAAAAAAAAAATAAATAAAAAATAAAACCAACCTGCAGCTTCTTTGGTTCGAACACAGGACCTGATGGAGGCAAACTGCACCAACGCCTCTAACCATTCTGCCAAGGCGTGTCTTTGTGACATAACCTCATCACAAATTCTTTTAAGAGCTCCTTCGCTAGCTTCCCTTTGCTTTAACGCTTAAAACAAAAATAAAAACACCCATTGCTTCTAGCGTGACTCGAACTTGAGTCCATCCGCCAAGACCCTTAAGTGGCGCCCCAAGCCACTCCACCAAACCAACTTTCATGTCCATAACCCTCACCATTTATTTTAAGGCCTTCCTAGCCTATCACATAAATAAAAATAAAACTCCAAAACGCCACTCCAAAGAAACTCGAACCCAAGACCCGCTTAAACATCACCTCTAAGCCCTTAAGTGGCGCATGAAAGCCACTTTGCCACTTAATTCTTTGTGTCATGCTTCACCCGAAATTTTACTTAACCCCTATCTCACCTAATTCCTTCCTTTTAATCACTTAAAAGAAATTTCAGCCCTAAGTCCGACCTAGTTCGGGGTTATGACTGGACCCTAAAACATGTCTAGCAAACATAGTATTCATTTCTTCAAGCACACATATGGGAAAATAATTAAATTACAAACAACCCCTAATTTAGGATGTTACAACATAGACCCTAAAATAAATTAATTTTTTATTAATAACCCTAACCCCTAAAGCGTAATAGCCAACCCCTAAAATCATAACCCTTAAAATAATTATTTTTACAGCGTTTTTTTTAAAAAATGAAGCTAATGACATACTTTTTGCGGCTTTTACAAAAAAAGTCGCTAATGAAGACTTTTGGCGGCATTTAACAACAAACGCCACTAATTCTCGATCTACCAATTATAGCTCAACTATAAAACGTCGTCGTGTTGATTAACATTTTTGCGGCGTTTTTGGCAAAGTGCCACTAATACTCTTAATTTAGCGGCATTTTATACGCGCCGCTAATGCTCAGATCTTTAGCGGCGTTTTTACACAAGCACTGCTAATGCTCAGATCTTTAGCGGCGTTTTTAAACAAGCGTCGCTAATGATCAGATCTTTAGTGGCGTTTTTACACAAGCGCCGCTAATGCTCAGATCTTTAGCGGCGTTTTTACACAAGTGCCGCTAATGCTCAGATCTTTAGTGGCTTTTTACGGTTACCGCTAATGCTCAGCGTTTTTACAGAAGTGCTGTTAATGCTCAGATCTTTAGTGGCGTTTGTGCAGAAGCGCCGCTAATACTCAGATCTTTAGGGCGTGTGGGAAAAAAGCGCCGCTATTTATCCTTTTTAGCGGCATTTTGTGGAAAAACGCTGCTATTGCTCAACTTTTTGCGGCATTTTATCTAATGTATAATATTTGCGGCGTTTTTCGCTGAAACTCCACTAAAAGTCTATTTTGGTGTAGTGAACTCATGTGAGTGGGTGAGTCCATGTCTCCATGTGTTTTGGTCCATCTTATCGGCTGCATCTAAAACTCACCCATACACATGAAAAGGACAGAAAAGAAAAGTGTGTTCGAAATATCTGTAATACAAAATTTGAATTCTAAAAATAATGTGTTGATGCAATTCTAGAAGTGAAATGTTCAGTATTGCTTCAAAATATTCACTTTCATAATTTGTGATATTTTGAGTTGACAATTTTTGTAAATAAATTTTTTGAGTTGTGATATTTGTTGATACTTTTGGCATGTGCAAGCTCATTTATGATACTCAAATTAGTTATAAGAATCTATCTTAAAGATTTGTTTGGATCGAATCAAGCAAATCGACTTCCTTATATTGAGGAAATTGGATTGGATCGGGTAAACTTAAAAACATAACTTGAAAAATTGAAGATTTATCCTAGACTTGTTGAAGATATTCATCAAGCTTATTAATTTTATGGAAAGATTGATTGTACGTAATTGGATCAAGTATATTAGCAAATCAAAAGTAGTTTAAACATTTGAGATTTGTATAAGTTTTGTATTGAGAATTTTAGCACTTATTTGTTCGGTGAAAAACTTGTAATTGTGACTTCATTGAGTGTGAAAATAGGTGAATTACTTGCTTTTCAGCCTCAGTTTTTAAAACTGAGTGATCTAGATTTTAGATGTAAAATTTTAGATGTAAAAGTGAGGTTGCTAACCTGATGAGTGTTAGAACTTGTTATCACTTATTGTACGAAGTGTGAAAATAGTAAATTTTCTCTTTGAGTAAAATCGCGTAGACATAAAGAACCAAACTTAGCACTACTCAATTTCGTTGCAAATTTTGTTGGTAAGTTATTTCATAATGTTTTCAAAAATAAAATTTAAATATTATTGCATGCCCTTTTTTAATATATATTTTTTGTTTTCTTATCACATATTTCCTTAATCTTGAGGTGCTAATACATAACTTTAATTGCTTGATCTTTTCAAATTTTGAGTAAACTATATTAGTAGTCATCTAATTTTTTCTTTTTGGTCACTCAATTATGAAAAGTTACAAAATGATCACCCAACTATAAGTAAACTTCTTTTTGGTCAACCAACTATGAAAAGTTACAAAATGGTCACTCAACTATTCAATTTTGTCCTTTTTGTAATGTCTTTATGATATATTCTATTTTCTTTACAATTTAGTCATTTTCTATTATAACAAGATCTTTAAACTAATTAACTAAATAAAATAATTTATAAATTAAATCTAAATAAATAAGATAAAATCCTTGAAATACTTACAATCAAAATTTGAATGGAGTATTTTCTTCTCTTTTACTCTATGGCTACTCCTTTTCCTTTGTCTTCAATTTGGTATTCTCATTTCTTCTCTTTTCTCCATTTTCATATCAAAACACATAACATCTACTTGTTAAAATCATAATCAAATAACATATTTATGCTTAAATAATGAAACTAAAATGGATTTCATGAAGAACTTATCATTCCTTACCTTAATTTCTTGAATTCACAATCTAGTCCTTATTTTCTCTCACTTCTAAGACAAATATCGATTCTCTTTTTATGAAACTAAGGTGACTACTAGGTTCCTCTATTGATTTTTCTAAGGAAACATGGACGAAATGGAAGAAATTGAGCTTGGAAAGGTTTAAAGATGGTGGAAGGACCTAATTGTAATAAGGGCAAAAGTTTGGATGATGGCTTTAGGAGGTGATGTTTTGGCTTCTTTTTATTGAAGATGAATGTTTTTCATCTTTTCTACTCTTTTTTTTACACAATTTTTCCAAAATATCTTCTAATTTAATATTTAATTTAATAATTTTGCAAATTAGTCCATCAATCCCATTTCAACACAATTTCATCCTTAATCATTAATTTTTTCGTAATTATCTAATTTAAGTAATTACCATTTAGCCCTTCAAATTTTTCTACAATACCATTGTAACAACCCGATTTTGACCCTAATCGGAACGGTGGTTTCGAGACCACGAATCCGACTCAAAAAAATATTTTAATATTATTTTTCATGTTTATTATGTGTGAATTGATGTGTACAAAATTTTTGTATTAAAATTTGGTCGTTTTGGTGCTTAATTGTGAAAAAGGGCTTAATCGCATAAAAAGAAAATTAGGTGGTTAAATGGGTAAGTACTAAATTGATGATGGTTTTATAAATTAAAGTATTGGTAGGATAATTTATCCATAATTAAGCTTAATGGCCGGCCAAACTTTGCATGAAATAGTGTTTGGGATTTATTTTATTTTATGTTATAATGTTATAAATTATAATATAATAATATAATAGTAATAAAGCATTAAATAAGTGGAAGAATATTTTTTTTATCATCTTGTCTTCCTCATTTGCCGAAACTAGAGAAGAAAGAAAGAGCTTGAGCTCTCAAAACTTTCGGCCATTGCATGCTTAATTAAGGTACGTAATTGAGTTCAATTTTTGATAATTTTTATGTTTTTGAGATCGTTGCTTTGAATACTAGCTAGCCCAAGCTTGAATTTTTGAATTTGATGAAGTATTCATGAAATGCAATTGTTGATAGTTTGATGAAATTTGTGTTTAGTAATGGAAAATAAATATATGATGTTAGATTAATAAGTTTAATTAAGACATTTTGTTGGAAAATTTTAAATTGAAGGGGTCAAAATGTGAGAACAAATGAATTTTTTGAGATTGAATTAAGGCTAGGAATATTCGGCCCTTAAGAAGCTTAGTCCAATTTTGAGTATTTTGTGTTTTATGTAATAGGGACTAAATTGTAAAAATGTGAAATGTTAGGGGCAAAATGGTAATTTTCCCATTAATGTGTTTTTGGATTAAATTGAATGAAAATATGTTTGAATGAGCTTAATTTGAAATTATTTAGATCAAGAACAAAAAGAATCGGGATTAGATCGGGGAAAAGCGAAGTTGAGCGAATAGCCGGAAAACCTAATCAAATCGATTTTCGAGGTAAGTTTTAAGCAATTGAGTTGAAATAAATTTTATTAAAAAAAGGTTGTTTATAATTTTAATAGAGTTAAATATGTACTATTGTGTGATGCCGAATATGTGATATTTGAATTAAAGATAAAGATAGCCGAATGTGATACATAGACATGTTAATGAAATAGTCATGAGTGATATGAATTTGAAATATGAACACAGCCGATTGTGAGATATATTTATATGTTAATAAATAGCCGAATGTGATGTTGATTTGGTGAGGAAATAAGGTAAGTTGTATATACATGCATAAATGAGAATTTTTAATACCGAGCACTAAGTGTGCGAAATCGGTTGTTATGCACTAATTGTGCAAATTTAACATTAGAGTACTAAGTGTACGAAATCGGATAATAAGCACTAAGTGTGTGAATTTAACATCCGAGTACTAGGTGTACGAAATCGAATAATGTAACATCCGGGATTTAGGGGCCTCGTATTTTAATTTATTTCTATGTGCTAGTATGCTTTGGATGTTGTTTGAGTGTGTTGGGGGCTTCGGGAAACCTTGGGGTTAGGTAGGAGCCTTAGTAAAAAGTTTGGTGAAACACCCCACACCCGGCCCACGAGCCTGGACCGGATCTGGTATGTTCCTCGATTTAAACCGGTTCAGAATTCTTTTTTTACTTTGAAAACTGTGTGTTTTGAGGATAGTTTGTTTGTGGGTTGGGCTCGAGTTGAAAACAAGTTTATTTTTATATTGAAAACCCATTTATTTCAGGTGACAAAACATTTAAAGTTTATTTTAAATTAAATTGATTTAATCTTTAAATAACATAAATTTGTAACATAGTAATTAAAACAACAATAAAATCATCACTATGGCCTTATTACGTAAAACAAAACCCAAAATAAAATTTGTAGAGTACTTAAATAAAATAAAATGTCCAAATTAAATAAAACTTTGTTGAGCATGGCCACCACAAGTTCATTGTCCGGTCCATCACCGCTCATCACCAAACATGTGCCCACAATGGGTGAGTCAGCAGACACAATGTGTAACCAGACACTAAAATTTAATAGATTTAGGCATACCATACATATCATGTTCACATAATAATTCAAGATAATGATGCAATCCCGAACCCAAACCTAGATGCCATCTGCTACACATCCCCGTACCAACCTGCACACCGTGGGGCCTACTAAGTCAACCCTCCATCCGCTACACACCATCGAAGGCAGTCGCTGTAGTCGACGTGCTCATCACCCATATAAAATTTGTGGCTTAGCCACCAGATTAAATAATTGTGTCATGAGACACCACATTCAGATAATGTAATCGAAGTTACCATATTCAGATAATGTGACCGAAGTCACCATATTCAGATAGTGAGACCGAAGTCACCACTTTCACTTCCCCTTTTTCATATAACCCGAATGCCCTATATTATTCATATCATGCATATCATACTTAAATTCACATTTATGTCACTTTTCACATGTTAAATATAGCATATTTCGTAATCCTAGTAGGAGTAGGAAACGTACTGAGTACTTTGTACCGTAACAAGGTAAACATGCACATATTAAATATTGCCATAAAACATATTAAGAATTAGTGTGGAATACACACCTGATATTAATGCTTTCCTGAAAACCCGAAAACTCGATCTAACGCTTTAGATTCTTAACTCCTACATTCGGCCAATACTAGGATTTTAACAAAAAGAACCATTCGGCCATAAACCAAATTCCAGTAGGATTAGTACACCTATATGCTTACCTTCTTTCGTCGAATTGACTATAGTCAAATCCAAACTTTGCGAGTTCTCCCTTGCAATCGGCTAGGCACTAAAATCACTTAACTAATTAGTTTCGACTTTTAAGCGAAATAAGAAATAGATCTTCATACCAAAATAAGCCTTGGCCGAATATTCATGTACACTTACCTTAGGGATCTAAATCCCAAAATTGCTAATTCCCTTTGGTATTTGTCGAAATCACCTATAGACTCATATATTAGATTCGATTCCAATCACTTAAACATAATCAATGGCCTTTGGCTGAATCCATGCCTTACCTTAGATAACCGAATCCTCAATGCTCTCCCTAGAAGTGGCTTACTCCAAAACAAATCCTCAAATTCCTAAAAGAACCGATTTCATGGTTGAATAAGAGTCAAATCAAATGCTGTATTTCGGCTTTCATTCTACACATGTCGACAGAGGAGGAATAAAGAGAAATAAAAGAGATTCGGCCATAGCATACTTACCTATCCAAACCGATTTAAGAAGGGATCAAAGAGATCTCTAACACGGTTGCTATTCAACCTAGACCGAGAAGAGATGAGGTAGAAGAATTTCGACAATGGCTTAGGGAGTTAATGAAGATTCGCCTTAATTAAATTAAAGGAAAATAATTTTGGGGTTCGCCTTTAAAGAATATGGAGAGGAGAGTGTGAAGCTTTATGAGTTTGGCTTATGGTGACTATAGGAAGAGAATGGTTTAACTAGCAAGGAAGATTGGGAGAGAAGGAAAAGAGGAAATTCGGCTAGGGAGAAGATGAGAGACTAAACAATAAGAAGAAAAGATGGATACTTCAACTAAGAATTTTGGCTAGCACTCAAACACTAGCCCTTCCTCACTTTTCTTCTCTTATCACCTCATAAAATAAAAGAAATAATCTATCATTTATCTCTTGAAAATAATCTATTATTTATCCCTATTTAGCCAAAATTTAAAGAGAATAAAACTCCTCTTTAAGAGCCTTAATGCCGTCCACCTCTCTCGCTTCGGAAGCAAAAATAAAACTTCTTTTATTTGCTTCCCATGTGACTCGAACTTAGGCCTAATTCCCTTGTATGTGGCGTCATTTCCAGAGGCCCTAAGTGGCATCTCCAGGCCACTTTTCCAAGCCTGTTTGTGCGTCAAACTTCTTCTATTAATTTTCTTAAGGCCACCTTGTTTCACTTTCCTCTTTTAACTTAAGTTTCCAAAATGTTCACTTTCCTCCTTTAACTTAGGTTTCAAAAATGTTCACTTTCCTCTTTTAACTTAGGTTTCCAAAATGTTCACTTTCCTCTTTTAACGTAACATTTCCATACATTCCCAGGTTTCCAAAAATGTTCAAAATACATTCATAAAACATAAGACATGTCATTTCGTATAATTAAACCGAAAATGCATAGGCCCTTTTCAGGATGTTACATTTGGGTTCAAGGCTTTAAGGGAGAGCTAGTGGCGTCTGGCCTTAAGAGATTTTATGTGGGGTTTATGACACAAGAAAGGAAGTGATGGAGTGGCCTAGGTGCAAGGGGGGAGTGTTGCGTCACAAGGGGTGTCTAGGGGGGAGAGGTTCAAATCACACTAGTAGCAAGGGGAGTTTTTTTTTTTTTTTAGTGTGTTTTGCGTCAAGAGGAGGGGAGTGTTGGAGAAGGCTATGGCACTTGAAAGGGGGAAGTGGACTTGGTCAAATCTTTTGAATTGGTGGTGGGGAGAGCTTGTAGGAGCTTGGCTCATTCAAAGGTTTTTGAATGAGTGATGTTGAGGGTGTTAAGGAGGAAATCGTGGGGTGTGTTGGTGAGGGGGTGTTAGCTGAAATCTTGAGTGGTATAGGGGAGTAGGTATATTCGGTTTTGGGAGTTTTTCTCCTCATTAGTCTAGTTGCCAAAATTGCTAAGCAGAAGCCATTCACCTTTTTCTCTTTTCTATCCATATTCATAAGCCGAAAGTGAGAGCATTGGTGCATTTTTGTTCCATCTTTTTTTTTCCCTCTACATCTTTCTTTTCAATCATTTGATTCCTTTTCTTCTTTGCTAAATTCTTAAAAGCCGAAATTCACCCTTCATTTGTTCTCTTAGCCGAAACTCTTTAACCCAAATCCCTCTTCATCTCTTTCATTAGTTACTCCATTTTCAAAAGTCGAATAGCCTATCTCTCTTTTCTTTATTATAGTCGAATTATCTTCTTTCATTTGCTGAACCATAGCCGAACCTTCTAATCATCTGTATCTTTGGAAGTGCCGTCATTGTTCTCTATCAAGTTTTCCACTCGGTTCTAATATTGTGGTAAGAGTTCTCTTCTATTCGATCTTTTTTCCTTCTATTTTGTTTGCTGAGAGTTAGAAGCCTAACTTTGTATATGTGTGTGGCCGAATCTATTCAAGGTTTTAACTTTGTGTCCTATGTTGGAAGCCAGTGTTAGGGGTATCTAAAAGCTTCGGATTTAATCGATCAAGGTAAAGAGGTGTACCTTTGGTTGACCAAAGGCCATCTTGTTTGGATATTTAGTGTTAGAGCTAGAATCTAACATAACTTACGTAAGGGGTTTCATCAATCTTCAAGATCACACAGGAACCCTCAAGATTTGGGTCGACTTTGGTAAGATTACTCGATTAAGATATTATTTGGGTTCCGTTTAGATTTGATTTAACATCTTTAACCGGGTCTTTTGATTAAGTTACCCTTCGATGGATACGAGTACCAGTCAAGGAGAGAAAGGGGTTGGACGCGTAGTCCTGACTCCCAAGTTTAAGAAACGGTCAGTTTCAATAGTTCGAGATTGGCCTCCGGGCTGTGGGTGAGTGTCTGACGTAGAAAAACTGATCACTTTGATCTCTTCGAACGAGGACGTTAGGGAGGTCGAGAGTCTAGTTCTTCAGGTTCTCAGGTGTGTAATTAACACACTGTTTACGTATTTGCTTTAATTATAATATAAAATATGTGTGGTAGCCGAGATAGTGGCTGTGGTGATGCTATTACCCATATTAGGGTGGCCGGTACGCATTAGTAACTTTCTTATATTAAAATTTTGGACGGATGTATATGTATATGTGAGACTTTGGTAAGCTTATTGTGTATGCATATCGGATATGTTCATAATGATTATGTTGTCATCTCACCATAATATATCATGTATGTGCACGGGGACCGTGATATGTTTAATGAAGGAAAGGGTGTACATTTATGTACGTGGTTTGATGTTAGCCTTGAGCTACATCGTGGTTTGATGTTGGCTCAGGTGCCTCATCGTGGATTGGTGATGACCTCGAGTCACTGCTGTGGATATTTGTGATTTTAATCACGTGGACCGATGGCTAGACCACTAAGTGGATTTTGAGCAAAGCATATTTGCCAAAGAGGTGTGTAGCGGATGGAGGGTCGATTTAGTAATCCCCGTGTGTGGTGGCTGGATACGAGGGTGTGTAGCGGTTGGATACTAGGTTGGGGAGGTTAACATTTTGCATCTTTATGTGTGGTATGTGGATTGGTATGGTTTTGGGCCAAGCCGATTTGTGGAAACGTGTGGAATAATTGCACTTGAGTCGGTTTGACTCACTCTATTTTCCTAAAAACAATGCAGTGATACATGATTCTTGGACCAAATTTGGAGTGGATACGAGGTGGCCATCTGAAGCGCTTTTATTTCGTAATTATATATATTTTATATTTCCAAGTACTTTTTGAATAGATTTCATTGTAATAAGGCCGCTTAAATTGTTTTGGGATTTTCGTTAGGGTTTTTAAGTCTCAGAATTATTATCGAATTGTTATCTAAACATGGTTATAAAATGTTTTCAGCTCAGATATTAAAGTAAAGTTTTGAAATTCGAATTTCACATAAACAAATTGCTTCGCGGAATTTTTACCAAATACCCAATCAAATGTACAAAAGAGATTCGTTTTAAAACCCATAAGTTATTTATACTTCCAACTCAAATTCTTTTTGAGCAACCTCCTCAGTGACATTTCAGATTCAACCGTGGAGTTTTGGGCCGGGTTTGGGGTGTTACAGCTTGGTATCAGAGCGAGTTCGGCTTTGAGGGTTTTTTTGGGCTCAAAATGTTTTTTTTCCAAAGACGAGGTTTTCTAAAAGATGGATTTCTATATGCCATTTCAGGTTTATTATGGCATGGCTTTTGTGTCTCGGCCAAGTCCGCCTGTAAGTACTCCTAGCTATTGTGTAATTTATACATGGAATTAATGGGTATTATGGGATCGTAGACTAGTAAGTTAGGAACTATTGAACCTTAGGATTAGCTTACTCCAACACTAAACTTCATAAGAATTAATTTATCTCACCAAACCCGGGAACAAGTCATAGAGTTTATGTGTGGTAACAAGCATGCGCATGTCTAGGCATGGATTCAGGATGAGCTTGGTATTTAAGTAGTCCTAATGACTCACCTCTTCTTTTTTGGAATCCTGCCTGGTGCGCAGTGATTGTTCACCTTATCCATGAGGACTTGTTAATGGGTCGAACCTATAACTAAAACTCGAAAGGGACTGAATACCCAATTTTGTAAAACTATCAAATTACCTTCATTTTTAAAATTACCGAAACACCCTTGTTTTGTAAATTACCAAAATAACGCTTGACCTAAAAAAAATTTACTGAACTACCCTTGATTTATTACCAAAATACCCTTAGTTTGCCAAAATTACCAAGATACCCTCTATATTTTGAAAATCATGAAAAATACCCTTGTAGGATAAATTACGGAAATACCCCTAGGTTGGGAACGGACGAAAATGCTCAAAATGGTGAATATGTGTGGTGGATATTGATGATGAATGTTCTCTGAATTAGGACAGTGGACTTGAGATGAAAACTTTGAAATGATCGAAAGAACTATTACTAAACTTTTTTACATAAAATTGTTCGTGGGTAATCAGTGGAACAAAAAGCTAATGCATGAAATTTCTTAAAACAGATTAAAACGTTATGATAGACATGAGTTCTAGGGGGCGAGGTCGTAATATGCGTGGGCGTGGTAGACGTAGGATGACTGTGTCAGAACCAGTGGGGTCTGGTCATGGATCGGGGAATGAAACGACGCCGCCAACTGTGGAAGCTGAGTTCCAAGATCAGACGAGTGGAGATGATGCAGTATCTCAGGCTATGCTGCGGGTTTTGGAGAGAGTTGCGGGAATAAACACGGGTTTTGGGGCTAAGAAGTCCGTGTTTGAGTGACTTGATCGAGCGGAGTGAGGTATTCGAGGTGTTTCGAGGTAGCTCGAATGTGGCGAATCTTGGTTAGAGGCGATCGAGAGAATTATGGATGATTTGGACTGCGGTCAAGAGAAGCTGATAGGTACTGTATCTTTACTCAGGATGAGGCCTACCAGTGGTGACTTACCGTCAGAGAGGGTGCTCCAATGAATCGAGTAGATTGGGGTTACTTTAAGGTAAAGTTTGAGGGGAAATGCGTCGGAGCTAGTTACGTGGACACAGAGGAAGGCATTCACGAACCTAGTGCAAGGGATAAGTCGATGAGCGGAATGTGGGGCCGAGTTCTTGTGATTAAGTCGGTATGCTAGGTGGATTGTTGCTACTGATTACGAGCGCTATGTAAGATTTGAGGATGGACTGCGGGATGAATTGCGAGTGTTGATAGCTCCTCAACGGGAAAGGGACTTTACTACTTTGGTAGAAAACTTCGGATAGCGAAGAGGTTAAGCAAGCGAGAGGAGAATAGAGATAAGGATAGGCGGGGAATAAGAGGGGTTTTGGACCATCAGGATCTTCGAGGGGTTTAGAAAAAGCCTAGGATTGAGGGTTCTACTCGTGCTTTAATGCCAGCTGCTGAGAATCAGGTCTATCCATGTGCTCGGTGTGGGAGGACTTATGTAGGCGAGTGCTGGGGAAGGAGTAAGGAGTGCTTCAGGTGTGGGTCCAAGGCTCACTTGGTTAAGAAGCATCCTCGAGAATATGGATAGGGCTCGAGCGAAGAAGCAGGGTATGTCTGACCCGAAAGGGTGGCCCACAAATGTCGAGAGGTCGGGGTCTGAATTGTGGAAGGAATGGTTTTGGCCGAGGTCACGAAACACCGGGCAGAGGTACTGGGAGCTCAGATGCAAGACAGCTTGGATTGGTTTACGTGGCCAGACGTCGTGAGGAGGGGAATACGCCAGATGCTATCACGGGTACGTTTTTCATTCTTGGGTTACCCTTTACTGCTTTGATTGATGTTGGGTCAACTCACTCGTACATTGCTAGCATGAGGTCTGGAACCTTGGATATGAACTCTGAAATTGTCTTTAGGAAGATGGCTGTGCTTAGTCCTTTAGGGCAATCTGTAGTGGTAGACAAACTCTTTAGGGAGGTGCCTTTAGAGGTTCAAGGGGTAGTGTTCCTAGCGGATTTGATGGAGCTGCCATTCGGAGAATTTGACTTGATCCTAGGTATGGACTGGTTAGTAAGGTATCATGCAAATTTGGACTGTGCTGCTAAGCGCATGTCGTTGATGACTCTCGAGAACTATGAGGTTTGGTGATAGGTGAGAGGAGAGACTACTTGGCTAATGTGGTGTCTGCTCTTAAGGCAGAAAAGATGGTGAAGAAGGGGTGCTTGGCTTTCCTGATGTTTGTTAGTGCTTTGGATGCTAAGGAAGCAGCTGTGGGGGAGGTCATGACAGTGAAGGAGTTTGTGGATGTTTTTCTGAAAGAACTTCCAGGGTTACCTCTGGATCGGGAGGTGGAGTTTGGAATTGACCTGTTGCCAGGTATAGTGCCAGTGTCCATCGCTCCTTATAGGATGGCACCAAAGGAGTTGGTTGAGCTGAAAGCCCAAATCCAAGAGTTGCTAGATCACGGCTTTATCCGACCCAGTGTGTCTCCATGGGGAGCACCAGTGTTGTTCGTAAAGAAGAAAAATGGGTCTATGCGTATGTGCATAGATTACCGCCAGTTGAATAAGCTGACGATCAAGAACAGGTACCCACTTCCGAGGATAGACGACTTGTTTGACCAGCTTAAAGGGGCTGCGGTCTTTTCGAAGATAGATTTGAGGTTAGGGTATCACCAGCTTAAGGTGAAGGAGGCTGATATCCATAAGACGGCATTTCAGACTCGATATGGGTACTACGAATTCCTGGTAATGCCGTTTGGGTTGACTAAAGCACCGGCTGCGTTCATGGATATGATGAACTGGGTTTTTCAACCTTACTTGGATCAATTCGTCGTGGTGTACATAGACGACATCTTGGTATATTCCAAGTTAGAGGAAGAGAATGATGCACATCTTCGGGTAGTGCTGCGGATTTTAAGAGAAAAGAAGTTGTACGCCAAGTTTAGCAAGTGCGAATTCTGGTTGAGTGAAGTCACTTTTCTGGGTCATGTAGTATCCGCAGTGGGTATAAGGGTGGATCCTCGAAAGATTGAGGCAGTACTGGATTAGAAACCACCTAAGTCGGTAGCGGAGATTCACAGTTTCTTAGGGTTAGTGGGCTATTATAGGAGATTTTTCTAGGGTTTCTCTTCAATAGCGATACCTTTGACTAAGTTGTTGAGAAAAGAAGTACCTTTTGTATGGTCGAATAAACAGTAGGAGAGCTTCGAGAAGCTAAAAAAAGTTTTGACAGAGGCTCCGGTCTTAATTCAGCCTGTGGCGGGGAAAGATTTTGTGGTATATTGTGATGATTCTTATACAGGGTTAGGTTGTGTACTGATGCAGGAAGGGAAGGTGGTTGCTTATGCATCTCGACAGTTGAGACTGCATGAAGTTAACTATCCGACGCATGATCTGGAGTTGGCAGCAGTAGCTTTCGCTTTGAAAGTGTGGAGGCATTATCTGTATGAAGAAAAGTCAGTGATCTACACGGACCACAAGAGCCTGAAGTATCTGTTGACCCAGAAGGAGCTGAACTTGAGACAGCGAAGGTGGGTGGAGTTGTTAAAGGATTACGACTGTTCGATTGAATACCACCCGGGTAAAGCGAATGTGGTGGTAGATGCCCTAAGTCAAAAGGTAGTATCGGATCTGAGGGCGATGTTCGCACATCTTAGCTTGTATGACGACGGAAGTTTGTTAGTGGAATTGCAGGTGACGGTAACATGGATAAGTCAGGTAAAAGAGAAACAATTGGTAGACGAGGTTCTAAGTGCTCGACTTCAGCAAGTTCAGAGTGGGGAGTTAGAGGACTACAGTGTGAACAGTGACGGAGTTCTGTGTTTTCGTGGTAGGGTGTGTATGCCGAAGGAAGTGGAATTAAGGCAGAAGATTTTTGGGAATCGCATAGTAGCCCTTATACTATGCATCCTGGAGGGAGTAAGTTGTATAAGGATCTACGGGAATAGTTTTAGTGGCTTAGATTGAAGCGAAAAGTTACAGAATTTGTGGGAAAGTGCTTGACGTGTCAGCAGGTCAAAGCTAAACACCAAGTGCCTTCGGGGTTATTACAATCGGTGAAGATTCCACAGTGGAAGTGGGAGAGAATCACCATAGATTTCGTTAGTGGGCTTCCTTTTATGCCTACTAAGAAAGACTCGGTATGGGTGATTGTGGACCGGTTGACAAAGTCCACTCATTTCATACCTGTGCATGTTGATTACTCTCTGCAGAGATTAGCGAAGCTGTATGTAGTAGAGATTATGAGACTGCACGGAGTGCCGGTATCGATTATATCAGATAGAGATCCTAGATTTACGTCGAGATTTTGGAGGGCATTGCATCAGGCTTTGGGCACCAGGTGAGATTTTGGCACGGCATTTCATCCGTAGACGGATGGCCAGTCTGAAAGGGTGATTCGGGTGTTAGAAGATATGCTAAAGGGATGTGTTATCGACTTCAAAGGTAGCTGGGAAGAATTCTTGCCTTCTGCAGAATTCGCTTATAACAACAGTTACCAAGCTAGTATTCAGATGGCGCCGTATGAAGCACTGTATAGGCGGAAGTGTCGGACTCCTACTTGTTGGACAGAGTTAGGAGAACGTCATGTTTTGGGTCTAGAGATACTGGCAGAGTCAGAGGAAAAGGTTAAAGTAATTCGAGCACGGTTGAAAGAGGCATCTGACAGACAGAAGTCGTATACAGATCTTAAGCGAAAAGAGATAGAGTTTGCAGTGGATGATCATGTGTTCCTAAAAGTCTCGTAGTGGAAAAGGTGATGAGATTTGGGCGCAAGGGTAAGTGAGTCCTGATTTATAGGGCCTTATCGGGTTTTGAAGTGAGTTGGACCGGTGGCTTATCAGTTAGAGTTACCTTCAGAATTGAGACAGATGCATGATGTGTTCCACGTGTCGATGCTACATCGTTATCGATCGGATCCGTCTCACGTAGTGCCGGTGGAGGAAGTTGAGTTGAGGCCAGACTTGTCCTATGAAGAAGAGCCGATTCAGATTTTGGAGCGATATGTGAAGGTGCTTCAAAAGAAATCAATTCCTCTAGCCAAGGTGTTGTGGCAGAACCATGGTTCAGAAGAAGCTTCGTGGGAGTCGGAAGAAGTGATTCGACAGCAATACCCTCACTTATTTTGACCAGGTAATTTCGAGGCCGAAATTATTTTTAAGGGGGGTAGAACTGTAACATCTGGGATTTAGGGGTCTCACTTTTTAATTTATTTCTATGTGCTAGTATGCTTTGAATGTTGTTTGAGTGTGTTGGGGGCTTCGGGAAATCTTGGGGTTAGGTAGGAGCTTTAGTAAAAAGTTTGGGTTCAAGGCTTTAAGGGAGAGCTAGTGGCGTCTGGCCTTAAGAGATTTTATGTGAGGTTTATGGCACAAAAAAGGAAGTGGTGGAGTGGCAGAGGTAACGCCTAGGTGCAAGGGGGGAGTGTTGCGTCACAAGGGGTGTCTAGGGGGGAGAGGTTCGAATCACGCTAGTAGCAAGGGGAGTTTTGTTTTTTTTTTATTTTTTTTGTGTGTTTTGCGTCAAGGGGGAAGGGAGTGTTGGAAACGGCTATGGCACTTGAAAGGTGGAAGTGCATTTGGTCAAATCTTTGAATTGGTGGTGGGGAGAGCTTGTAGAGCTTGACTCATTCAAAGGTTTTGAATGAGTGATGTGGAGGTGTTAAGGAGGAAATCGTGGGAAGTGTTGGTGAGGGTGTTAGCCAAAATCTTGAGTGGTATAGGGGAGTAGGTATATTCGGTTTTGGGAGTTTTTCCTCATTAGTCTAGTTTAGAAATTGCTAAGCGTAAGCCATTCACCTTTTCTCTTTCCTATCCATATTCATAAGCCAAAAGTGAGAGCATTGGTGCATTTTTTTTCTATCTTTTTTTTCCCTCTACATCTTTCTTTTCAATCATTTGATTCCTTTTCTTCTTTGCTAAATTCTTAAAAGCCAAAATTCACCCTTCATTTGTTCTCTTAGCCGAAACTCTTTAACCCAACTCCCTCTTCCTCTCTTTCATTAGTTACTCTATTTTCAAAAGCCAAATAGCCTATCTCTCTTTTCTTTATTATAGCCGAATTATCTTCTTCCATTTGCTGAACCATAGCCTAACTTTCTAATCATCTGCATCTCTGGAAGTGCCGTCGTTTTTCTCTATCAAGTTTTCTAATCAGTTCTAATATTATGGTAAGAGTTCTCTTCTATTTGATCTTTTTTCCTTCTCTTTTGTTTGCTGAGAGTTAGAAGCCTAACTTTCTATATGTGTGTCGCCGAATCTATTCAAGGTTTTAACTTTGTGTCCCTTGTTGGAAGCCAGCGTTAGGGGTATCTAAAAGCTTCGGGATTTAATCGATCAAGGTAAGGAGGGTGTACCTTTGGTTCGGCCAAAAGCCATCTTGTTTGGATATTTAGTGTTAGAGCCGAATCTAAGATAACTTACGTAGGGGGTTTCATCAATCTTCAAGATCAAGTAAGAACCCTCAGGATTTGGGTTGACTTTGGTAAGATTACTCGATTAAGATATTATTTGGGTTCCGTTTAGATTTGATTTAACATCTTTAACCGGGTCTTCTGATTAAGTTACCCTTCGATGGATGCGAGTACCAGTCAAGGAGAGAAAGGGGTTGGACGCGTAGTCCCGACTCCCAAGTTTAAGAAACGATCGATTTATTGGTTCGGATTGGC
The DNA here is from genome assembly GCA_025506655.1 of Gossypium rotundifolium. Lineage (NCBI taxonomy): Eukaryota > Viridiplantae > Streptophyta > Magnoliopsida > Malvales > Malvaceae > Gossypium > Gossypium rotundifolium. The sequence continues at coordinate 12,877,531 of CP106733.1, forward strand.
CTCCGGTACGTGGGCGGCGGCGTCGGCGTGACAAACCGATCACTGTGATCTCTTCGAACGAGGACGTTAGAGAGGTCGAGAGTCTAGTTCTTCAGGTTCTCAGATGTGTAATTAACACACTGTTTACGTATTTGCTTTAATTGTAATATAAAATATATGTGGTAGCAAGAGATAGTGGTCGTGGTGATGCTATTACCCATATTGGGGTGGCCTTGTGCAGTGTTAGTAACCTTCTTATATTGAAATTTTGGACGGATGTATATGTATATGTGAGACTTTGGTAAGCTTATTATGTATGCATGTCGGATATGTTCATAATGATTATGTTGTCATATCACCATAATATATCATGTATGTGCACGGGGACCGGGATATGTTTAATGAAGGAAAGGGTGTACATTTATGTACGTGGTTTGATGTTAGCCTTGAGCTACATCGTGGTTTGATGTTGGTTCCATGCCTCATCGTGGATTGGTGATGACCTCGAGTCACACTGTGGATATTTGTGATTTTAATCACATAGACCAGTGGCTAGACCACTAAGTGGATTTTGAGCAGCATGACTGCCAAAGAGGTGTGTAGCAGATGGAGGGTCGATTTAGTAATCCCCTGGTGTGTGGTGGCAGGATACGGGGATGTGTAGCGGTTGGGTACTAGGTTGGGGAGGGTTAACATTTTGCATCTTTATGCGTGGTATGTGGATTGGTGTGGTTTTGGGCCAAGCACATTTGTGGAAACGTGTGGAATAATTGCACATTGAATCGGTTTGACTCACTCTATTTTCCTAAAACAATGCGGGTGATACATGATTCTTGGGTCAATTTGGAGTGGATACGAGGTGGCCATGCGTAAGTACGTTTATTTACGTAATTATATATATTTTATATTTCCAAGTTCTTTTTAGGATAGATTTCATTGTAATAAGGCCGCTTAAATTGTTTTGGGATTTTCGTTAGGGTTTTTAAGGCTTAGAATTATTATTGAATTGTTATCTAAGCATGGTTATAAAACGCTTTCAACTCAGATATTAAAGTAAAGTTTTGAAATTGATTTCACATAAACAAATTGCTTTGAAATTTCTACCAAATCTAATCAAATGTACAAAAGAGATTTGTTTAAAACCCCAAGTTATTTATACTTCCAACTGAAATTTTTTTGAACAACCACCTCGGTGATATTAGGATTCGGTAGTGGGTTTTTGGTAGGGTTTGGGGTGTTACGGATAATAAGCACTAAGTGTGCGAATTTAATTTTCGAGCACTAAGTGTGCTAAATCGGACAAAGAATCTTAATTGCATGGTTTGAACTTCAAAACACATTTGGTACAAAGGAATTTCGATTTATGAATATGGAAGGTGTGAGTGTAAATACCATTTTAATGGTTGAATTCGGTAAGTTTTAGATACTATGAGAGGTTATTATTGATGGAAAATTTGGACATCACATATATAATAATGATAATTACATGTTATTATTTACTATCATGATAGGTTAGCCCAAATTAAAAGTGATCTAATTTGGTTAGAATTTTATTGGGCTTTTAATTATTAAATAAAGTATGGGTTAAATATGTGTAGATACTCTTCTAATCAAATTCTAATTAATGATGGGCTAATTAGAATTTGATTAGAACTAATAGACTAAGGTTATAAATATTAGGGTTATGGTCCCCAAATTATACACAATATATCTTTTCTAATATCTCATCATTAGGAAAGAGAGAGCATATATTCTTTGAATTTCTTGTGTGCTAATTTGGAAGATCAAATATCCAAGATCCGGTAAAACTTCAAGAAATTCATGAATTCAGGTACGCTTCCGCATTTAGTTTTATTCTTGATTTATTCTTGATGATTTGACATGATATATCCTGGTTTATTAAGTTTTATTTGATTTATTTTACAAATCTAACAAGTATCATCCGAGCTTTGTCATGTTGAATCATTGAGAAAGAGTTTATTCTTTATGAATTTTATATTTTAATATTATGTTGAATCTTTGAGATTCTTGATAATTTTGGGTTTTGATTCTTTAAATAAAGTTTTAAAGTTTTATAATATATGCATGCTTGATTGGTTTAATGCATGTTTTGGAAAATATATATATATATATATATAATTACCTTTCAAATTTGATTGAAAGATGAAATTAAGGTAAATATTTTGAAACAAATAAATTGATTTTGGCTTTTAATTAAGGATGTCTAATATTTTAAATAAATTAGTTGAAACAAAATGCCGCCAAAGTGACCTCTTTTGTATAGATTAGTTTATTTGAAATATTAAGATGATTATATGTTTTGTGATTCATGTGTTTATTAATTGACCCAAAGGTAAGTTAATATTTGGCGAATTTCAACGACATACGTGGTGATAAACGTGTGACAATTATAAGGTATTTTATGTGAGCAATAAGTTAGTCCATAGATTAATTAATTGTTTGACATAATTTATTGTCAATGTTTGATTGCTACAACAAGAGTACCGCTTACTGTTAATATTATTGTCCAAAGACTTGATATTAATGTTGTGTTTGGTATCTTGAGATGGATTAGCCATTATCCTGAATTTATTGTTTACTTATGAATATTGATGTTATTTTTATTTATTTTTTGTTCTATATTCAGCTAATTCATATTCTACTGCCACAATATCTGCTAATATAAATTCTATACCCATGCTTAATGAGACTAATTTCAATGAATGGAAAAGTCACTTATTTATAGTGCTTGGTTGTATGAACATAGACCTTGCACTAAGGGAAGAACTACTCGCACCTCTCACTGCGAAAAGCACCCCTATATTAAAAGAGATTTTGAGCGGTGGGATCGTTCAAATTGCAAGAGTCTAATGATCATGAGGCACAGCATTTCAGAAGCCTTTAGGGGCATAGAATCTGAAAAGATTACTCAGGCCAAGGTTTCCTTGATGAAATTAAGAAACGTTTTGCTAAAAAAAATGATAAGGTTGAAATGACATCACTTCTGACTTTTTTGGTGTCTATAAAGTTAAGGGTTAAGAAAATTCTGAGCGATCTAAGGGCTATAAATTTTATGATCCCATAATAAGGAATATTTTTGAGACGGGAACTGCACATTTTTTGAGGATGTTGAGTTTGGGGGAGAAATAATGTTAGAGACATTATTTTTGAGGAGGAATTGGATTCTAACTCAGTTCCTACTATCACTTTTGACGATGTTCAGGTTCTTATACCTATCATTGATCAAGAAGTGAATCCCGAACCTCTACAAGACAATGTTGAACAACTTCCCATTCAAAATGAGGTAATTGTTCCAGAAGAACAAACTCAACAACCTCAAGAACAAGTGCCATTAAAGAGGTTGATTGTAATACCCCAAACCCAGCCTAGAAGTTAGGCCCGAATCTGACGTGTCACACTGAAGAGTTTTTCGAAAACGTATAAAGAACTTGTGACTAAAGATGAAGTTATTTTTGTTATAGTTAAGAAAAGCAAATTTGTTTAGAAATATTTGATAAAATACTACTAACCTCGAAGATTGATTGATAAATCGATAGATTTGAGCTAATAATATTATAAAACGTGACTTTTGAAAATGACATTGAAAATTCAAAAGATTTCGTGTTAAAATATTTGTAAAGTTTATTATGAAATCCATTTGTTAATCGATTTTGGAAAAACCTTTATTTAAGTTTTTAGAAAATTCCCATTTAAAATAATTTAAGTAAAATAATAAGTATATTAAACATAAAGAAAATAATAAAATACTCTAGAGGCCTTATTACAACATAAACCCAAAATAGTAAAGTGAACGAAAATAGAAATCTAAAGTTCCAAAGTAAAACACCATTTCTGAAGTATGGCCTCCACCGAGTCATCCACGGCCCAAGTCTCCAACACTGATTATTACCTAAAAGGATAAGGAAAATGAGGGTGAGTTACTAGAACTCGATTAGGTAACCCACTTACCGTTGTCCACTGGGCCAAAATCTCATTAAGTAATTATTTGGGCCTAAGCCCATTTACAATAACAATAATATATCAAAATATAACATGTATATGAAATGCAATTCCCAAACCAAGCCTAATAATCCATCCTTTACACACCACCGCATTCAACCAACACACCTGTGGGGATCTTTAGTGAACTCACCCCGCCAACACACCAATCATAGGCATTAAGCCATTTATAGCAAATTTAGTTGTGGTCAAGCCACTAGAATAACAGAATTTATGTGGCATAGCCACCAGACAGATTGTGACAGAGTCACCAAAATATGTGGCAGAGCCACCAGAACTTCTCTTCAATATTATCCCATCCCATGCAAAATCATGTATATGATGGATAACAAATCATGATTTTTACAATATAACAATAGTAATTTATTTGGATATTTATTACAAAATTATAGCCCATTATAACAATTTATCAAATAGGCCCATTTAGCAAAATATCAGATTGGCCCACATAAAAAAATATTAGATCGGCCCATATAGCAAATTATCAGATTGGCCCATATAGCAAATTAACAAATCGGTCCATTAAGGCATTTTCGTATTTCGGCCCTTCAAGGCAATCTTATCGAATCGACCCATTAAGGCATTTTCATAATTTGGCCCATCAGGGACATTTTCGTAATTCGACAATTTACCCACTAAGGTTAATTCGGTAATTTTACAATCTAGGGGTATTTCAGTAATTTACCCTCCAAGGGTATTTTGGTAATTTTGCAACCCGGAATTAATTACTAATGTAACACCCCAAACCCGGACAGGACACCACGTCCGAATCTGGTATGTTACGGGGAAAAAGGTTTTGGGTGGTTTAGGTTTGAGTTTGAAAGTTTGAGGAAAACACTTCGCTAAAATGTTGTATTTGAAGAAAAATTCGAGTAGGTTTTGACTTAACATTTATGTTGTTTTTGAAAACCCAGAGAGCTTTGAAAATTTATCGGAAGTGTAGGTAAAACTGGTTTATGCTCTGATTGATTTTTAAGTTGTTTCACATTATTACTAACGTATTTTGTCTTAGTAGAAAAATCCTACTTAGGCTAGAAAAACCATTTGAGTTCATTTTGTTCTAAGTTATAGTTTGATACCGATGGTATAGTTTAAAACATCGCTTTTGAAGTTTTGAAAACGTTGTCCTTCCAAGTTTTAGCATATTTTAACTCAAGTAGTTTGTTAAAGCATATTAAAATCTAACTTAGTCGTAAACAAAACATAATTTAAAAGGCCATTTACAACCCAAATAAAACCAAATAGTAATAATAAAACTTAAGTACCAAATTTCTTAAAATCCGAGCAAAGTCTTTATTTCAAGATGGCATGAGCACCTCGAGTCCGTCCGGCTCCGTGTCCGCGTCATGTGTCACTGAAATAGTCAAAGGAGAGGGTGAGTCGAGTGACTCGGTGTGTAAATCCCGCTCTCAAGAACAACATGCTAACACACATCATACAAAGCAACATAATTAATGCAACCCGATCCTAACCATCCATATCACCTTTTCTACCCGTGTGGTACCAAACCAGGTGGTGCTAAACCACTGGTGACATATAGTCACAATGTGTTACCAAAACTTTGGTGTCCCAAAGACACAATTGTGCTACTAAAGCACCGGTGACCAAGTCACAAATCCAAGGATGGGGCCAACCCATCGCGTGATACCAAATCACCAGCAGACGATCCCATATCTCATGTGGGGCCAACCACAGTGGTGTTAACCACGGGGACAAGTCGCAATGAGGTGCCAAACCTCCGTGTCCCCAAGACACAATTGTGCTACTAAAGCATTGGTGACCGTAGTCACAAATGCATTGATGGGGCCAACCCATCGTGTGATACCAAATCATTGGCGCCAATCCCATATCTCACAAGTGGGGCCAACCCACGGTGGTTAAACCATTGTGGACGAGACGGCGAGGTACCAAACCTCCTGAGGTGCCAAACCTCTGGTGACCTAAAGTCACAAAGTGTGCTACCAAAGCTTTGGTGCTCACAAAGACAAAATATCACCGCTCCCTCCACTCGTATCACCCATCAACATACCATACTCATGTAATCATGTATATCATATAATCATGCATATCATGCTATTATGTGTAACCTCATATCCCATGTCACATATAGCCACAGCCATGTATCACATAGATCATCAGTAAACTCATAATAATAATAATCGACTTACGGGTCCGTAATCATACCCATTAGGGTATCATATCAATCATCACTGTTTCATTAATCATCACACAGGTTATTAATCATATTACTAAAATAGAAGTGTGTTAGTTTACACACCTGGTAAATACGAGTCTAGAAATCCTGACAAAAGCAATCTAAGTCCCTCGAGTACTAGCTTCTACAATCGGCCAAAACATAGGGGTTAGACATCTACACATTCGGCCAACACCATTTAGACCAAAAAGGGTTTGTCGAAAGCCCTTACCTTAAACTTCTTTGGTTTCCTACCAAATCCCGAACCAAAGAGTGGTTCCCTTAGACAATCGGCCCACCTATCAAGAAGGAAACATTAATCTCTTGAAGCTTTGACTAACCAAGAATTAAGAGAATGAACTAACAACAACCAATCACTTAACCTCCACTTACTAATCAACTGACAGAAGAAAACGGCTCCTCTTGCTTGCTTTGAAACCTTTGATGTCCTATAATAAGAATTGGTTTATAAAAGATTAGCATCTTCCAACAATCACAATCGGCCATCAACGTAATAAGAATCGGCAAGGTGAGAAAAGAAGAGAAATGGCCATTCGCCTAGTACTTACCCACTACCAAACGATTGGAACCAAGCTCCCAACACCACCAAATATTCGCCAATACCAAGGGAGGTTCGCTAACTCGGTTTTGGAAAAGAGATGAAACAAAGAGAGATGAGTGGAGAGGGTCACCTTGGTTTTGATGAAGAGAAAATGGATGATGTAGGCTTTTGGTAAAATATGTTACGGTTAACAAGGAGAGAAGAAGACTGGTTTTGGTTTACAAGCAACAAGAGAAGAAAGTGGTCTCTAGTTTGACTTTGCACACGAGAGGAGAAGAAGGAAGAAACAAGGTTTACTTTCGGCAATAAGGTGCTAGAGGTTTTCGATTTTACTCACTTGGAAGAAAAGAAAAGGAGGTAGGAGAGCATTTACTAACAATCAAAAGGAAAAATGATAATGGATATTAGGTTGGCAAGGGTGAGAGTATTGAAGCTTTCGATTTAAGGAGAACAAAGAGAAAAAAAATGAACAAGAGATGAAGCACTTGAGGTTTCTTGGTTTCAAGAATGAAAATGGGATGGGAGAGTTTTCTTTGACATTTGGCTTACCAAAAAATGACCAAGAAGAGACTTGAGCAATCGATTGGAAGAGAGAAAATGAGAAGAAGCTTTTGACCAAAAGGAAAAATCGGCTAACCAAGGAGAGTTTGTGACCAAAACACACATGCCCAAGGCACATTCGGCACCTCCAATTACCACCCTACCACACACTCCCTCTCCCCCCAAACTCTCACCAAAACCGCCAAATCCCCATTTACTCACACACCACCATTTCAAATGTGTTTACCAAGTCTTACTCCTACAATCACTCTCCACCTTACTTTTGAACGGTTTGATTTAGTCCAAGGTAGAATTCCACTTGCCTTCACCTCTTCCTCCATGCCAGTCAAAATGGGTGACAAAATGGGAGCTCTATGACTTGAACTCTGGACCTCCCTCACTGTAGATGACGCCACACCAAGCTCCTCCCTTGCCACTCGCCACCTCTTCACTTGTGCAATAAAATACCAAAGAAAACCCTTATACCCTAGCTCCAACAGCTCCCCGACTTGACACCCAAAACCAAAATTTTCCCATTCACTTAAGCACACTCTAGGCTACAATTAAGCCCTATAACACCAAATAGCAACACAAAGACACTAAACACATGCAATAACATGCAACAACAAAATAGCCCTTAACCCGGATATTACAGCTTCTACCCCTTAAAAATAATTTCGACCTCTAAATTACTCCGATCAAAAGAGTTGCGGGTATTGTCTCATCATATCCTCGGGTTCCACGCCGCTTCTTCCACGCCATGATTCCGCCAAAGAACCTTAACCAACTAACACGGACTTCTTACGCAGAACCTTCACATCCCGATCTAAAATCAGCATGTGCTCTTCCTCTATGGACATATCTCGATTTACCTCGATCTCCTCATCGTTACCACATGTGATGGATCGGGCAGTATCGCCAAGCATCAAACGTGAAACACGCCGTGAATCGATTTAGCTCACCGGCAACTCGAGTTGATACGCAACTAGTCCCACTCGCCTCGATTTTATACGCCCAATAAACCTCTGACTTAGCTTGCCTTTCTTCCGAACCTCAACACCTTCTTCCAAGGCGAGACCTTCGAAACACTCGATCCCCCACAGCAAACTCTATATCTCTTTCGCTTAAGATCGGATAAGACTTCGCGGTCCAAGCTTCCTTTAATCGAGCCTCAATCACTTTAACCTTATCCTCGGTCTCAAGAATCAACTCGCCCCAATAACCGACGCTCACTTAACTCATTCAACAAGTCGGTGAATGACACTTTCTACCGCATAACGCCTCATAAGGTGCCATCTTAATGCTCGCTTGGTAGTCGTTGTTATGGCGAATTCGCTAACGGTAGATACTCCTCCCAGCCTACCCTCAAGTCCAAAACACACCTCAAGCATATCCTCCAAAATCAGATAACCTTTTCGATTGCCCGTCATCTGCGGATGAAATGTCAGGTGAAATTGAAACGTGTACCCGAAGGCTCGATGCAACGCCTTCCGTAACCTTGACGTGAATCTGGGTCCCTATCCGAGATGATCGACATCGCACCCCGCGCCTCACAATCTCGACACATACAACTTCGCCAACCTCTCAGAGTGAGTAATCCACCTCACGGAATAAAGTGAGTGATTTAGTCGGTAGATCCACAATTACCAGATCAATCCTTCTTGCTCGGCAAGCGGTAATCCATCGACGAAATCCATAGTGATCCTTTCCCACTTCCTTTGTGGAATCTTCACCGGGTCAAGCAACCCAGAATGAATCGGTGCTCACCTTGACTTGTCGACAAGTCGACACTTACCCACAAACTTCGGTCACCTCCTTTTCGGACTTACCACCGTAATCGCTCCTCGAGATCCTTATACATTTTGCTACCTCGGGATGCATAGCGTAAAATGCTATGAGCATCTCAAGAATCTTTTGCCTCAATTCAAAGATCTCTCAAGCATACAAGCCTTCCCACGAAACACAGTAACCCCATCACTAGACAAGCTATACCCTTCAAACCATCATTCACTTTTGAGTCCTCTCAAGGCTCAAAACCTCATCTAACAAGCGCTTTTCTCGATCGCTCAACCCAAGTAGGCTTAACCTGCAGTTCTGCCAGAATACTCCCGTCGTCGTACAAACTCAAGTGGGCAAATAACGCTCTTAAATCCGAAACAACCTTACGGCTCAACACGTCTGCCACGACATTAGCCTTGCCCGGATGATACTCAATTGAGCAATCGTAGTCTTTCAAAGACTCAATCCATCGGTACCGCCTCGATTCAGTCTTTTCGAGTGGAAGGTACTTCACTCTTATGGTCCAGATAGACACCGATCTTTCTCCATACAAGTAATGCCTCCATATCTTTAAGGCAAATACTACATTTGCTAATTCCAGATCGTGCGTGAGATAATTGACCTCATGTGGCCTCAAATTGCCGGATCGTAAGCCACAACCTTCCTTCTCAGATCAAGACACAACCCAAGCTCAGATGTGATGCATCGCAAGACATCAGAATTCCTTACCGGCCAAAGTTGAATCGAACCGGAGCTTCATCAAAATCTTCTTTAACTTATCGAAGCTCTCCTGCCGCTTCTCACCCAAACAAACTAACTCCCTTTCAATAATTTGGTCGCCGGTCGCAATTAACGAGAAACCTCTACAAATCTTTGGTAGTATCCTCGCCAACCCGTAAAACTCGAATTTCACATCGACTTAGGCGGCTTCCAATCCAAAACCGCTTCTATCTTACTTGGGTCCACTCTAATCCCTCACCGACACTACATGACCCAAAATGTCACCTCCCCGAGCCGTAACTCGATTTATCGAACTCAGATAGAGTTTGCTTTCTCCCTTAGAATCTGCAATACCACCAGTAAATGAGCGCCATGCTCTTCCTCGACCTTGAGTATACCAAGATGTCATCGATAAAACTACCATTAACCGATCCAGTAATTGTTGGAACACCCTATTCATCGATCCATGAAAGTGCGGTCGTTAGTCAACCCGAACAAGATAACCAAGAACTCAAAGTGCCCATACCGAGTACCTAATGCCGCCTTACGATATCCGCCTCTTTTACCTTCAACTGGTGATATCCGCACCTTAGGTCAATCTTCGAGAAAACAGACGCTTCTTCACCGATCAAACAAGTCATCTATCCGAGGTAGTGGATACTTGTTTTGATCGTCACTATTCGATTGGCGGTAGTCTATGCACATCCGCATAGTACCGCTCTTTCTTCTTTACAAAGAGTGCGGCTCCCCAAGGCGTAAATACTTGGCCGATAAAACCTCGGTCCAATAACTCCCGGATTTGAGCCTTAAGCTCCACTAATTCTTTAGGTGCCATCCTGCACGGAGTAATGGATACCGGGCGAGCTCCTGCAATGATCAATCCGAACTCTACCTCCCGATCCGGTGGCAAACCCTAAGCTCCTCAGAAACACATCCACAAATTCCTCGACCGTCCAATAGTCTCCACGAAGACTCCTTAGCCTCCAAGGCATACACATGCACCACATATGCTTCGAACCCTTTCTAACCATTTTCTCGGCTTTCAGAGCGAGATACCAAGTTAGATGATAGTTTCTCCTATTACCGATCGTAACTACTTCATCACCCTCACGGTGTGCCGAACCATGCGCTTAGCAGCTTGATCAACTTCGCGATACTTACCCTCACCAAATCCATTTCGAGAATTAGATCGAACTCCCCGAATGGCAGTTCCATCAGATCAGCCTCAAATACTACCCCTTGGAGTTCTAGAGGTATGTCTCTATACAGTTTATCTACCACTACAGAGTGACCTAGAGGGCTTATTACGGTCATCTGCCTAGAAGATATCTCAGAGTCTAAATCCATTGTCTCTACTATACTACTGGCAACATAAGAGTGTGTAGACCCACATCAATTAAAGCAAGATAAGGAGAACCAAAAACCAAAACGTGGGGTTATGACGTCCCAAGGTCGCTCTCCTCTCGGCTACCGCAAAGATACACTAGCCTACCGCTGGCCTCGAACCATCACTGCACCTTGCCAAGGTGCTCCGGCCCCACCGTAGGCACACTCTCCTCCTCTGCCATTACCTCGGCCCCTGCGACGGTCCATTATTTCAGATCGACACATTACCGATTTTCAGATCAATTTAGCTAACTTGCGCGGACAATCCCTCTCTCGGTGGTCCAATGAGCCACACTCAAAACAACCTCTACCATCGGTCCAACATCCTCCCCAATGAGCCTTTCCATAACGGTTACAATGCGGCGGTCCCCGCCTTAGAAGAACGAACCTACCCGATCGATTCGCCCACTCGGCCTAGCCCTCTTCATTGACACCGACGACCTCAAGATTCAAACTCCGTTTATGACGATTTCTATCCATACCCCGCCTCACAGACTTTTTAATGCCCTACGACCTTCGCTTTTCGACCGTAATCAAGAATTCACGCTCCGTGGCGCAATCAACAATCTTAACTCGTCTCGCAGCCATCCTCAAACGAATGCACCTTTCCTCTTCAAGAGCCACCATACCTCAGCATACCGACTCACCTCGTAAACTCGGCCTCATACTCCGACATGATTTTCTCCTCGACTAACCTCGTAAATGCTTTCCTCTGCTCATTTATGTAATTAGCTCGACGCATTTCTTCCGATAAGCGGACCGAAAATAGTCCCAAGTCGATCTTCCACGCAAAGATCACACGACCGTGAGCCACCATCGATATGACTCATCTCGAGAAGTGATACGATCCCTTTAATTTTTCTTCTGCGGTCAGTCAGATCATCCATGATCCGCTCTGTCGCTTCCTACCAAGATTTCAAGCAGGTCTTAGGAGCAACACCAGACACCTTCAAGAAAGAATTCAGCCCCATTTGCCCGAAGTCGCCAGCACGATTTCCTAGCTCCCACGCCTCCCGCTCCAGCCTACCTCTCTAAAACCCCAAAGATCGCTCGTGACATCGATCATCGCCGGTGCTTCTCGAACTCACCACCTCCGGTGGTGGCGAATCCCAGATCTCATTCTCTCAACCCCGCCTGTAACCCACGGCTCGTAAAAATATCCCATCACATGCGACCACGCCCACGCACCACATCCACCTCGGTACTCATGACTAAATCTCGCCTCAATTAAAGAGTCTTATGTATCACTCATTATTCCACCGTGTTTAAAGCAAAGTTTTATGAATTTCAAAGAAGCTTTGTTTTCATGAGTCCACGTAGTCCTATTAGTTTGGCCTCAGAGTAGTCTTATTATCACTAGCCATTCAATCATATCAATCACAACAAATAGTACGGTACTTACTGGCTTAACCGGTGCTTTGACTCGGTGCCATGCCCTTCAAACCATACTTTAAAAAATAGAATACTTGAAATTTATAGTTTTAAACATTTGGGCCTCCTGCCCACAAATGAAGCTTTTGAACTTAGCTCGATATTATTAAATGTAACACCCCAAACCCTGACAGACACCACGTCAGAATCTGTATGTTACGGGGAAAAAGGTTTTGGGTGGTTTAGGTTTGAGTTTGAAAGTTTGAGGAAAACACTTCGCTAAAATGTTGTATTTGAAGAAAAATTCGAGTAGGTTTTGACTTAACATTTATGTTGTTTTTGAAAACCCAGAGAGCTTTGAAAATTTATCGGAAGTGTAGGTAAAACTGGTTTATGTCGGATTGATTTTTAAGTTGTTTCACATTATTACTAACGTACTTTGTCTTAGTAGAAAAATCCTACTTAGGCTAGAAAAACCATTTGAGTTTATTTTGTTCTAAGTTATAGTTTGATACCCGATGGTATAGTTTAAAACATCGTTTTTGAAGTTTTGAAAACGTTGTCCTTCCAAGTTTTAGCATATTTTAACTCAAGTAGTTTGTTAAAGCATATTAAAAATCTAACTTAGTCGTAAACAAAACATAATTTAAAAGGCCATTTACAACCCAAATAAAACCAAATAGTAATAATAAAACTTAAGTACCAAATTTCTTAAAAATCCGAGCAAAGTCTTTATTTCAGTATGGCATGAGCACCTCGAGTCCGTCTCCGGCTCGTGTCCGCTCTATGTGTCACCCGAAATAGTCAAAGGAGAGGGTGAGTCGAGTGACTCAAAGGTGTAAATCCCGCCTCAAGAACAACATGCTAACACACATCATACAAAGCAACATAATTAATGCAACCCGATCCTAACCATCCATATCACCTTTTCTACCCGTGTGGTACCAAACCATCGGTGGTGCCAAACCACCGGTGACATATAGTCACAATGTGTTACCAAAACACCGTGTCCCAAAGACACAATTGTGCTACTAAAGCACCGTGACCAAGTCACAAATCCAAGGATGGGGCCAACCCATCGCGGATACCAAATCACTAGCAGACGATCCCATATCTCATGTGGGCCAACCCACGGTGGTGTTAACCACAGGACAAGTCGCAATGAGGTGCCAAACCTCCGTGTCCTAAAGACACAATTGTGCTACTAAAGCACCGTGACCGAGTCACAAATGCTGATGGGGCCAACCCATCGTGGATACCAAATCACCGCGTCAATCCCATATCTCACAAGTGGGGCCAACCTACGGTGGTTAAACCATTGTGGACGAGACGCCGAGGTACCAAACCTCTGGAGGTGCTAAACCTCCGTGACCCAAAGTCACAAAGTGTGCTACTAAAGCACTGGTGCTCACAAGACAAAATATCACCACCGCCCTCCACTCAGATCACCCATCAACATACCATACTCATGTAATCATGTATATCATATAATCATGCATATCATGCTATTATGTAACCTCATATCCCATGTCACATATAGCCACGACCATGTATCACATAGATCATCAAGAAACTCATAATAATAATAATCGACTTACCCTGTCCGTAATCATACCCATTAGGGTATCATATCAATCATCACTGCTTCATTTATCATCACATGTGTTATTAATCATATTACTAAAATAAGTGTGTTAGTTTACACACCGTAAATACGAAGTCTAGAAATCGACAAAAGCAATCTAAGTCCCTCGAGTACTAGCTTCTACAATCGGCCAAAACATAGGGGTTAGACATCTACACATTCGGCCAACACCATTTAGACCAAAAGGGTTTGTTAAAGCTCTTACCTTAAACTTCTTTGGTTTCTACCAAATCTCAACCAAAGAGTGGTTCCTTAGACAATCGCCCACCTATCAAGAAGGAAACATTAATCTCTTGAAGCTTTGACTAACCAAGAATTAAGAGAATGAACTAACAACAACCAATCACTTAACCTCCACTTACTAATCAACCGACAGAAGAAAACGGCTCCTCTTGCTTGCTTTTGAAACCTTTGATGTCCTATAATAAGAATTGGTTTATAAAAGATTAGCATCTTCCAACAATCACAATCGCCATCAACGAATAAGAATCGCAAGGTGAGAAAGAAGAGAAATGGCCATTCGCCTAGTACTTACCCACTACCAAACGATTGGAACCAAGCTCCCAACACCACCAAATATTCGCCAATACCAAGGGAAGTTCGCTAATCGGTTTTGGAAAAGAGATGAAACGAAGAGAGATGAGTGGAGAGGGTCACCTTCGGTTTTGATGAAGAGAAAATGGATGATGTAGGCTTTTGGTAAAATATGTTACTGCTAACAAGGAGAGAAGAAGACCTGGTTTTGGTTTACAAGCAATAAGAGAAGAAAGGGTCTCTAGTTTTGCTTTGCACACAGAGGAGAAGAAGGAAGAAACAAGGTTTACTTTCTAATAAGGTGCTAGAGGTTTTCGGTTTTACTCACTTGGAAGAAAAGAAAAGGAGGTAGGAGAGCATTCTGCTAACAATCAAAAGGGAAAATGATAATGGATATTAGGTTGGCAAGGGTGAGAGTATTGAAGCTTTCGATTTAAGGAGAACAAAGAGAGAAAAAATGAACAAGAGATGAAGCACTTGAGGTTTTGGTTTCAAGAATGAAAATGGATGGGAGAGTTTTCTTTGACATTCTACTTACTAAAAAATGACCAAGAAGAGACTTGAGCAATCGATTGAAGAGAGAAATGAGAAGAAGCTTTTGACCAAAAAGGAAAATCGGCTAACCATGAGAGTTTGTGACCAAACACACATGCCCAAGGCACATTCTAGCACCCTCCAATTACCACCCTACCACACACTCCTCTCCCCAAACTCTCACCAAACCGCCAAATCCCCATTTACTCACACACCACCATTTCAAATGTGTTTACCAAGTCTTACTCCTACAATCACTCTCCACCTTACTTTTGAACGGTTTGACTTAGTCCAAGGTAGAATTCCACTTGCCTTCTACCTCTTCCTCCATGCCGTTCAAAATGGTGACAAAATGGGAGCTCTACGACTTGAACTCCTGACCTCCCTCACCAGATGACGCCACACCAAGCTCCTCCCTTGCCACTCGCCACCTCTTCACTTGTGCAATAAAATACCAAAGAAAACCCTTATACCCTAGCTCCAACAATGCTCCCCGACTTGACACCCAAAACCAAAATTTTCCCATTCACTTAAGCACACCCTAGGCTACAATTAAGCCCTATAACAACGAAATAGCAACACAAAGACACTAAACACATGCAATAACATGCAACAACAAATAGCCCCTTAACCCGGATATTACGCTTCACCCCTTAAAAATAATTTCGACCTCGAAATTACTCCGATCAAAAGAGTTATGGGTATTGTTGTCTTCATCATATCCTGTTCCCACGCCGCTTCTTCCACGCCATGATTCCGCCTAAAGAACCTTAACCAACCAGACGGACTTCTTACGCAGAACCTTCACATCCCGATCTAAAATCAGCATGTGCTCTTCCTCTATGGACATATCTGAATTTACCTCGATCTCCTCATCGTTACCACATGTGATAGATCGGAACCAGATCGCCAAGCATCAAACGTGGAACACGCCGTGAATCGACTTAGCTCACCGGCAACTCGAGTTGATACGCGAATCGTCCCACTTGCCTCAAGACTTTATACGCCCAATAAACCTCTGACTTAGCTTGCCTTTCTTCCCTAACCTCAACACCTTCTTCCAAGGCGAGACCTTCGTAAACACTCGATCCCCACAAAGAAACTCTATATCTCTTCGCTTAAGATCTAAGATAAGACTTCGCCGTCCAAGCTTCCTTTAATCGAGCCTCAATCACTTTAACCTTGTCCTCGGTCTCAAGAATCAACTCGCCCTAACAACCGACGCTCACTTAACTCGCCCAACAAGTCGGTGAACGACACTTTCTACCGCATAACGCCTCATAAGGTGCCATCTTAATGCTCGCTGGTAGCTGTTGTTGTGTTTAATTCGCTAACGGTAGATACTCCTCCCACTACCCTCAAGTCCAAAACACACCCTCAAGCATATCCTCCAAAATCAGATAACCCTTTTCGATTGCCCGTCGATCATGGATGAAATGTCAGGTGAAATCTAACCGTACCCAAAGGCTCGATGCAACGCCTTCCGTAACCTTGACGTGAATCTGGGTCCCTATTCGAGATGATCGACATCGCACCCCTGCAGCCTCACAATCTCGACGACATACATGCCTTCGCCAACCTCTCAGAGTGAGTAATCCACCTCACCTAATAAAGTGAGTGATTTAGTTAGCCGATCCACAATTACCTGATCAATCCTTCTTGCTCGGTGTAAGCGGTAATCCACCGACGAAATCCATAGTGATCCTTTCCCACTTCCACTGTGGAATCTTCACCGTCAAGCAACCCAGACGGCAAATCGGTGCTCGGCCTTGACTTGTCGACAAGTCGACACTTACCCACAAACTCTGGCCACCTCCTTTTCGCATCTTTACCACCGTAATCGCTCCTCGAGATCCTTATACATTTTGCTACCTCCAGATGCATAGCGTAGGGTCGCTATGAGCATCCTCAAGAATCTTTTGCCTCAATTCAAAGATCTCTCGGCATACAAGCCTTCCCCGAAACACGTAACCCCATCACTAGACAAGCTATACCCTTCAAACCATCATTCTCGCACTCGAGTCCTCTCATACCAAAACCTCATCTAACAACCGCTTTTCTCGACCGTCAACCCAAGTAGCTTAACTCGCAGCTTCGCGAGAATACTCCTGTCGTCGTACAAACTCAAGTGGGCAAATAACGCCTTAAATCCAAACAACCTTACGGCTCAACGCTGCTCGCCATTTACATTAGCCTTGCCTTGATGATACTCAATTAGCAATCGAGTCTTTCAAAGAATCAATCCATCGCCATTGCCTCGATTCAAGTCTTTACGAGTCGAAGGTACTTCTGACTCTTATGGTCCGTGATAGACCACCGATCTTTCTCCATACAAGTAATGCCTCCATATCTTTAAGGCAAATACTACAACAAGCTAATTCCAGATCGTATGTAGGATAATTGACCTCATGTGGCCTCACCGCCTGGACGCTGTAAGCCACAACCTTCCTTCCCCGTGATCAAGACACAACCTAAGCTCAGATGTGATGCATCGCAAGACATCAGAATTCCTTTATCGGCCTCAAAGTTGAATCGTAACCGAGCTTCACCAAAATCTTCTTTAACTTATCGAAGCTCTCCGCCGCTTCTCACCCAAACAAACGGAACTCCCTTTTCAATAATTTGGTCATCGGTCGCAATTAACGAGAAACCTCTACAAATCTTCTAGTATCCCGCCAACCCCGTAAAACTCGAATTTCCGCCATCGACTTAGGCGGCTTCCAATCCAAAACCGCTTCTATCTTACGGGGTCCACTCTAATCCCTCACCGACACTACATGACCCAAAATGTCACCTCCCGAGCCGTAACTCAGATTTATCGAACTTCAGATAGAGTCAAGCTTTCTCCTTAGAATCTGCAATACCACCCAGAATGGCGCCATGCTCTTCCTCGCCCTTGAGTATACCAAGATGTCATCGATAAAACTACCACTTAACCGATCCAGTAATCGTTGGAACACCCTATTCATCGATCCATGAAAGTCGCCATGTTAGTCAACCCGAACAAGATAACCAAGAACTCAAAGTGCCCATACCGAGTACCTAATGCCGCCTTACGATATCCGCTTTTACCTTCAACTGGTGATATCCGCACCTTAGGTCAATCTTCGAGAAAACAGACGCCCTTCAAATTGATCAAACAAGTCATCTATCCGAGGTAGTGGATACTTATTTTTGATCGTCACTTATTAGGTTGGCAGTAGTCTATGCACATCCGGATAGTACCGCTTTTCTTCTTTACAAAGAGTACCCAAGGCTCCCCAAGGCGTAAATACTTGGCCCGATAAAACCTCGGTCCAATAACTCGGATTTGAGCCTTAAGCTCCACTAATTTTTAGGTGCCATCCCAGACGGAGCAATGGATCTTGGCGCATTAGGGTAATAGATCAATCCGAACTCTACCTCCCGATCCGGTGGCAAACCCGAAGCTCCTCAGAAACACATCCACAAATTCCCCGATCGTCCGAACAGCTCCACGTAAGACTCCTTAGCCTCCAAGGCATACACATGCACCACATATGCTTCAACCCTTTCTAACCATTTTCGGCTGGCCAGAGCAGATACCAAGTTGGATGATAGTTTCTCCTATTACCGATCGTAACTACTTCATCACCCTCACCGTGTTTCGTAACCATGCGCTTAGTCAAGCAATCCAACTTCTACCGATACTTACCCACCGGTCCATTCCGAGAATTAGATCGAACTCCCTAATGGCGCTCCATCAGATCGCCTCAAATACTACCCCTTAGAGTTCTAGAGGTATGTCTCTATACGCTTTATCTACCACTACAGAGTGACCTAGAGGCTTATTACTACCATCCGCCTAGAAGATATCTCGTAGTTCAAATCCATTGTCTCTACTATACCATCGGCAACATAAGAGTGTGTAGACCCCACATCAATTAAAGCAAGATAAGGAGAACCAAAACCAAAACGCATCTGGGCTATGACGTCCGGCATGTCGCCTCTCGGCTACCGCAAAGATACACTAGCCTCCTACGCTCGGCCTCGTAACTCATTTCAGACTCTCCGCCTTGCTCCACTACCACCGTAATCATACCTCCTCGCCATTACCTCGGCCTCTGCGACGGTCCATTATTTCAGATCGACACGCCTCGATTTTGGATCAATTCTAGCTAACTTGCGCGGACAATCCCTCACTCGGTGGTCCAAATGAGCCACACTCAAAACAACCTCTACCATCACCCAACATCCTCCCAATGAGCCTTCCACAACGGTTATAATGCGGCGGTCCCCGCTTAGCAAGAATTAACCCATTCGATCGATTCAAATTTACTGGCCTAGCCCTCTTCATTGACACCGACGACTTCAAGATTCAAACTCCGCTTATGACGGTTTCTATCCATACCGCCTCACGACTCTTTAATGCCCTCGACCTTCGCTTTTCGACCGTAATCAAGAATTCACGCCTCTCCTGGGCGCAATCAACAATCTTAACTCGCCTCGCAGCCATCCTCAAACGAATGCACCTTTCCTCTTCAAGAGCCACCATACCCTCGCATACCGACTCAAATTTCGTAAACTCTACCATACTCCGATCTGATTTGTTCTCGACTAACCTCGTAAATGCTTTCCTCCGCTCATTTATGTAATTAGTCTCGACGCATTTCTTCCGATAAGCACCAAAATAGTCCCAAGTCGATCTTCAATTGGTATTGTCCACTGACCGTGAGCCACCATCGATATGACTCATCTCTGAGAAGTGATACGATCCCTTTAATTTTTCTTCTGCGGTCGTCTAGATCATCCATGATCCGCTCGTCGCTTCCACCATTTCAAGAAGGCTAGGAGCAACACCAGAGACACCTAAGAATTCAAATTTCATTTGCCCAAGTCGCCAGCATGCATTTCTAGCTCCTATGCCCCCCCCGCCCAGCCTACCCTCTCTAAAACCCGCAAAGATCGTCTCGTGGACTGGGCCATCGCGGCCTATTCTCGAACTCACCACCTCCACTGGTGGCGAATCCCAGATCTCATTCTCTCAACCCCGCCTAACCTACGGCTGTAAAAACCATCCCATCACACCACGCCCACGCACCACATCCACCCTGTACTCATGACTAAATCTCGCCCAATTAAAGAGTCTTATGTATCACCATTATTCCAATGTGTTTAAAGCAAAGTTTTATGAATTTCAAAGAAGCTTTGTTTTCGTGAGTCCCAGAGTCCTATTAGTTTCAGTCTCTAGAGTAGTCTTATTATCACTAGCCATTCAATCATATCAATCACAACAAATAGTACGGGGTACTTACCGGCGAACCGGTGCTGGGTGACTCGGTGCCATGCCCTTCAAACCATACTTTAAAAAATGAATACTTGAAATTTATAGTTTTAAAACATTTTGGGCCTCGCCCACAGTAGCTTTTAAACTTAGCTCAAACATGAAATTAATACATCACGCCATTCATCACATCATATTAATCATTACTAAAATAGACTTCTATTTTAGTAATATGATTAATAACCTGTGATGATTAATGAAATGTTGATGATTGATATGATACCCTAATGGGTATGATTCGACCCGTAAGTCAAGATATTATTATGACTTTACCGATGATCTATGTGATACATGGTCGTGGCTATATGTGACATGGGATATGAGGTTACACATAATAGCATGATATGCATGATTATATGATATACATGATTACATGAGTATGGTATGTTGATGGGTGATAATGAGTGGAGGAGCAAAGGATATTTTGTGTCGACGAGCACCAGTTTTGGTAGCACACTTTGTGACTTTGGGTCACCAGAGGTTTGGCACCTCCAGAGGTTTGGTACCTCAAATGCCTCGTCCCTCGTGGTTTAACCACCGTGGGTTGGCCCCACTTGTGAGATATGGGATTGACGCCAAGATTTGGTATCACACTATGGGTTGGCCCCATCAATGATTTGTGACTACGGCCACTGCTTTGGTAGCACAATTGTGTCTTTGGGACACCAGAGGTTTGGCACCTCATTGCGACTTGTCCCCGTGGTTAACACCACCTGGGTTGGCCCCACATGAGATATGGGATCGCCTGCTAGTGATTTGGTATCACGATGGGTTGGCCCCATCCTTGGATTTGTGACTTCGGTCACCAAGTGCTTTGGTAGCACAATTGTGTCTTTGGGACACCAAAGGTTTTGGTAACACATTGTGACTATATGTCACCAAGGGTTTGGCACCACCAAGGGTTTGGTACCACACGGGTAGAAAAGGTGATATGGATGGTTAGGATCAAGTTGCATTAATTATGTTGCTTTGTATGATGTGTGTTAGCATGTTGTTCTTCTAGAGCGGATTTACACACCGAGTCACTCGACTCACCCTCTCCTTTGACTATTTCAGTGACACATAGACGCATTACACGGAGCCGGACTGACTCGAGGTGCTCATGCCATAATCGAAATAAAGACTTTGCTCTGATTTTTAAGAAATTTGGTACTTAAGTTTTATTATTACTATTTGGTTTTATTTGGGTTGTAAATGGCCTTTAAATTATGTTTTGTTTACTTACTGTTAGATTTTTAATATGCTTTAACAAACTACTTGAGTTAAAATATGCTAAAACTTGAAGGACAACGCTTTCAAAACTTCAAAACGATGTTTTAAACTATACCATCTGCATCAAACTATAACTTAGAACAAAATGAACTCAAATGGTTTTTCTAGCCTAAGTAGGATTTTTCTACTAAGACAAAGTACGCTAGTAATAATGTGAAACAACTTAAAATCAATCCGACATAAACCAGCTTTTACCTACACTTCCGATAAATTTTCAAAGCTCTCGGTTTTCAAAACAACATAAATGTTAAGTCAAACCTACTCAATTTTTCTTCAAATACAACATTTTAGCTAAGTGTTTTCCTCAAACTTTCAAACTCAAACCTAAACCACCCAAAACCTTTTTCCCCAGAATATACCGTATTCTGACGTGGTGTCCCGTCCGGTTTGGGGTGTTACAACTAATTTGGGACATAAACTTGAAATAGTCCATCTGCGCCATAATCGACTAAATTGATCTGTAGCTTGTTAGAAAACTCAAATCTAAACCGTAAATTTTTCTTGAAACTAAACTCATATATCTTCTTACTAAAAGTTTTCCAGAATTTTTGTCTTAACCATTTAGTACAGTTTATTCCTTAAAATTTCCCTTGTTACACTGTCCAATGATTCTGATCTCTATTATCTTAATTTCAAATATCTCACTGTACGGTTTTCATATATTGCTTCCACTTGTTTCTAATGAAAATAGGCTCACTAAGGATTCCATACATATAAATTCTAACCCATAATTCACTTTGTAAAATTTTATACGATTTTTCCAAAATAGATTAGGGAACCACGAAGTTAATCGTAACCAGTCTCACTAAAATTAAGATATCTCAAATTATAAAATTCTTTTCCCTTCTCTGTTTCTTCCATATCAAAATAGACACAGTAAGATTTAATTTGATATCTCATTCACTTTCTAATTCCTTTTTCCTATTTTTCGTGATTTTTCAAAACACATCACTGCTTTCTAATCGAACTATTTTATTACAAAATATGGTTACTACTACTTAATATACGCACTCGAAAGTGATCACGATGCCGCTTCGGTTTTCTTCAGATTTCAATCAATCACGTAATATCTCATGCAAGCTCTTCGAGAAGTGTGAGATCACACACCATTTAAAATATATATTCGTAAAGTACGGATTACACACCTTGATTAGGATCCTCTAAATAACCACTCTTCGCTGCCCTCCCCCACTATATCCAAGGATTAGCAAATAGAATATATCAAGTGATTTCGCCCCTAAAATAAATAGTCAATTAGTCACAACCACTATTATCCCAATAGTAACTTAAACGAATAAAGAGCGATTTCATATAATCCATGAGGAACTCCTTACCTTTTCGATATTGGATCCCATTTCCACCGATTGTCTTATGATTACGCTGAGTCAAGGACAAGAGATTCGCCTTCTACTTTAATACTATAACAAAAGATGATCACTTAAATGAAGGATTATGAGATAATGATATTTCAATTTTGAACAAAAGTGAACATCCGAATGATAATAAACTCACATTTGGCTAGAGAAAAAGAAAATAAAAGGATAGAAAAGAGCCACTTACCAATTGAATCAAAGAAAAGAGTGTCAACCCAAATGAGAAAGAAATTATGAAGGAGTGTTTGTGGATTGAGAGGTTCGGTTATGGAGGAAAAATGAACAAGAATAGTTTCGGCTACTTAGAGAAAAATAAACGAAGAAGATTCGTCCTCTAAAATGGTCAACTAAAGAAAGAAGAGAAGAAGATTGAAGGAATGGTGAGAAAACAATAAAAGAAAAGCAATAGTGACTTGAAAGTTTCAAGACAACAAAGGAAAAGATGACAATTTGGCTTGCTAGTTTCGAATACCAAAGGAAAATGCACAATATTGGTTTAAGAGTTTCGCAAGGTAGAGAAGAAAATTGGGGAAAAGAGCAAACTCAAAGATGCTAAAAAGAATAAGCCTCTCATGCACCGAAATTTGCAAAATGCCGATATGAATTTGGCTCCCCTCTCTTCCTAACAAAACCGTCCATTCATCTTTTCTAAGAAGATGAGTGTTGACCCAAAATTCTATCCTAGGCAACTCCTAGTTTTTGGCCAACATGTCCCCCAACCTTATCCCTTTCTTTGATTTCCTTCCTTCTTTTTCCCTTATCTTCCTCCTTTCCATAATCCTTAGCCTCCTATCCTTAAATAAAAAGTCTTACTTACCTTATTCAGAGCCTTGGCCAACACTTACCATCTTCCACAAGATGAGCATAAAAAAAATTAAATTCCAAAAAATTGCAATAGGTGGAACTCATATGATTTTCATAATCAAGAATCCACCTAGACTTCACTTGTTATTTAGGGGTAACACATATGACGATACCCCTAGAATAGTAGTCGGTAGTGTCGTAAGGTAGAGGTAGTGTCGTAAGGTAAAGAATTAAGGTGTGTCATAATCAATTGATTTTCATAATCAATAATTCTTCGTTTAGGGGTATCGTCATAATCAATTGAGTTTCTTCGAGTTATTTCCCAATTTGTTCTTTTTGTCTTTGTGTCTTTCGCTTAGTAGTCGTAAATTAGTTAAAGCAACCAAATCACTCCATATTTTAGGCTAAATAATAAAAGAAAGTGAGTATCAAGATTTTTAGTTCCTTTGGGTTCGATAACTGTCTTGCCTAAGCTATACCATCGCTCGATAGGTACACTTGCCTTTAAGTTGTTGTCGAAAGTTAGTTTCGTGTTTGATCATTCTGCTTATAAATTTTAAAGCTCGGTTTCAAGCGGGTCATGTTTTTAGCGCCATGTCGGGAACTAAAATATTAAGAAAGCTTAATTTTTATTACTTCACCAAATTTTTATTTGCAATTTATTATTATTATTATTATTATTATTATTATTATTATTATTATTATTATTTTACTTTGCTAATTTTTTCCTCTATTTTGCTTTTGGTAGAAAATTTTAGTCTATGGAAAAGATGACACCAATAATTATCATGGCAAGGCATGGGGCAATTCCTACTAAAGCAACTAGTGTTTTCAACCTCGACGTCGTCACCAAAGGAAACACCCCAAACCCTACCCATAAGTCCCTAACCGGATCCGCATGCTCCTAGGGAAAACCATTCAATCTTATTTGATGTTTGTCAAAATTTTGTGTGTCTTTGAAGAACCATTGATTTGGGTTGTCATGCAACACCCCAAACCCTACCCATTCTCTACTTAATCAATTTGAAATGCCATCATGAAAACATTTGAAAATATTCTTACTTAAAAGTAAAACCGTTAAAATTTGTTGCCTTTAATAAAACATTTTCAAATTTAAAACATTCTAAGTAAAAATTGTTGTTATAAAAATACCGATTCAAAACTTTAATATGACTTTTGAGATATAAATAGCTTGTAAAATAGAACTTACACAATATTAACTTAATTATAAATCCAACTAAAACATAGCAAAAATTCAAACACTTTGAGTGGCCCTTATTACATTAAATAATAATTCATAATTATTGAAATATAAAATACTTAAACAAGCAAAACTTCTTCTCGCATGGGCCACCTTGTATCCACTCCAAACCCTATTCCGATCAATATCTATCACCCACGATGTTGGTAAAATTTGGGTGAGTCATGCACTCAAGGTGCACTTAGTCCACCAATTCCACCCACATGTCAAACCATATAATAACCCACTTATCGACATCAATGCAACTTATTCACATGCCTTCACTTATTGGGCTTGACCCATATTCATATCACATTCATATAGTAGTGTATTTAACCACATGTTTCACATATATCGGGCTTGGCCCATTACCACTTTAATCCACACCACATATCGGGCTTGGCCCACTTTCACATTAATCCACATATCATATTGGGCTTGGCCCATTTGCACATTTGTTCATATCACATGTTGGGCTTGGCCCCATTTTCACATATATTCATATCACATGTTGGGCTTGGCCCCATTTTCACATATATTCATATAAAAATTATGCAATTATGAAGCCCAACCCAGCCTAGGGTCCATCCTCTACACACCCCCGTATCTAGCCTACCACACACACCAGGGGATTATTAAATCACCCTCCCTTTCACTCCAATATGGCAACAAATGTCGCCCACGCTAACTTAATTGTAATAATCCACGACGCGACCTCAACACGCTAATCCACGATGTAGCCGAGCTATCATCAAAACCACGATGAGCACAAAGCCATCAAGAATCACGATATGGCACATAGCCTATATCAATCACGATGAGGCATCGAGCCATTCATCAACCCACGCATCAAGTACACCCCGCCCTTCTTTCATAATCATATCCCACCCATGCACATGCAACATAAAATAATGCCATGATGATAATGCATGTACATGTTATTTAGCATATTATCACATATTCATCTTAATAACCACATCACATTCAGATTTAGAACTTACCGGATTGTCGACATACCCCATGAGGGTATCCATATCACAATTTCCACTGCACTAGATAGCACATTTATAACACATACACAATATCACATTCATAGCTTAAACCCAAAAACGGTAGGCTAACTACATACCCTATAACTTGGAGAACTATGCTTTCAATCCCGATGCTATCACTAATCGAGACTACAAATATTCCGCTTACTCACGCTTCTCCGACCGTCCACACCCCGTGGCCAATCCCGAACCAGTAAACGGATCTCTCTTAAACTTGGGGATGAGTTATCCCTTGTCCTCCTTGACTAGCATTCGCATCCATCGACAACACTTAATCGATCAAACGGTTAAACACTAATACCTTAATCAAAACATATCGAATCTAAACTATACTTACTAAATATCCTACCAAAATGTATCTAAATCCCAAACTTGCCCTTATGCCTGCCGATTTGCCCTTAACACCAAAGTACTCAATCACCAACCCTTAATATCCAAAATATGGCCTATAGTCAATATCACATAACACTTACCTTACTATTTAGCTAAATCCTTAGCTACTTGAATAGTCAAAACCTTGAACGCTACAAACCCTTAAAGCTTCTCCTTTAACGCCCTTAACGCTGGCACATACGAAAAGAAACACACAACATGGCTTAAAGAAGATTCTACTGTCCTAAAAGAACCCAAATCGATTACTAAAGAAGAATCTACTTACCACCACCCACATTTGGAAGAGCCAGAGAGTAGTCGGCAAAAGAGACAAAGTGCTTGATTTTCTGCTTTTAAGACTTATGCAAATAAGAGAATAAGGCACCCCGAGGTTCTGGCTAAGCCTTACAAAGGGTGAAGAAATATTCTGCTATCAAAAGTACAAGTATGGAGTTTGAGGAAAAGAAGAATAAATGAATGGGAGAGGCCTAGGAGAATTCTTGCAATGATAATTAATAGTAAAGGGTTTCGCATTTGTCAAAAAGAGAAAACAAGTTGAGTTCCTATGGTTTTTCTAAGACAAAGAAAATTAAAGAAGCAAAAGAGATGTCAAAGATGATCACTCCCCTTATAAAGAATTCGCTACTACCCCCTTCATGGTCAATTTACTAACCCAAAGAGACCCATATTCGCCACTTCATCCTTTCCTATCAATACCCACATTTTTTCCCTTTATTATCTTAACAAATAAAATAAAATAAATCATCACATTATCCCATATCAAACTCCTATATATTCTCTTATCACCTATTAAACTAAAATAAATAAAATAAGGCCACAATTATCTTCTTATCATCCATTAAAATAAACAAAAATAAATCCAACCTTTATCTTATCTAGCCGAAAATTAAAAGGAGAAATAAGCTCAATCCTCATCCAATTGAAAGTCCATGTGTCATTCCACTACTCTTCTCACCTTTTGATGCAAAATAATTGCCAAAGTGCAATTTCTACAAACAACCACCTCCCTTGAATCTCCTCACGACACAATTCCCCAAAGACTTAGGTAGCGCCCCAAGCCACTTTGCCAAGGTGCTTTTGGGACATGTTCACCTGCATTTCTTTTAAGACCTCCTTAGCTGTCTTCTTGACGCAAAAATAAATGCCCATTTGCTTCCCACGCTTCGAACCTCCTCCCTTCCTCCCATTTTATGGCGCTATTCTCCAAGGTCCTAAGTGGCGCCTTTGCACCACTTTACCAAGCCCATTTATGTGACATAAACTCCACATAAATTCTCTTAAGGCCTCCTTCACCTAGCTTCTCCTTTAGACTTAAAATTCCAATATTTTTCCAAGACTTCCTCCCACATCCCTCGATTCTCAAAACCCTTAAAACACACTCAACCATAGCTCGAGCCTACTAACTTACTTAATTATGCATTCAACGATAACCCCTAAACTGGATATTACAGCTCTACCTCCTTAAAAATAATTTCGATCTCGAAATTACTTGACTACATGCGCCCTACTCACCACACCACGCCACACACTCTAATCTTAATAGTACTATCACACTTCCTAGGCACGCCTCTAGGTTCACAACCAAGGTTTCGTGCACTTCATTAGCAATACAAGAACGAACTAACTTTAGAACAACTAAAGCAATAAAGAAATTCCGTGATTAGGGAACATACACGATCCTATCCGTCCAACTTCCTCCTTGCTATGATCGATTGCCTAAGTCAACCTTGGTTGCCTTGGATCCCAACCTTCAAAGACTCTCGCTGGTGTTCCACGCCCTGGCCCCGAGCCCTATTCATCACTTGAGGACATTTCTTAACCAAATGAGCCTTAGACCCACATCAAAACACTCCTTGCTATTTCCCCAACATTCTCCTACATGAGCTCTCCCACATCGGGTACATAGACGATTCGATTCTCCAGAATCGCATGTGTACACGACAAAATTCTCAATCTTGGCCTTTTCTCAAAACCTTTAGATGATTCCGACGATCCAAAACTTTCTTATTCCTGCTCCTATTCTTTTCTCGATTTTGTCTCATGCCTTCCTAACTTCTTCACTATCCGAGCTTTGTTCATCGAATTGCAAAATCTCGTTCTCTCTCATGGAGCGATCAACACTGCAGCCTCATCACGCAATCCATCTTCGAATCGACACACCTTTCGAATCAAGGCCACGATTCCTTTAGCATACCGACTTAATCGCACAAATTTCGCTTCAGACTGCCATCGACATACTTCCTTATACCAAATTTAGAAACACCTTCCTTTGCAGTCTAAATAACTAGCTCCAACATATTTCCTTCAACTCAACCTTAAAGTACTCCCAATCTACTCGATCCGCAGGGTACCTTGTCAACAAAGGAGCCACCTCAATAAGCTTCATCCCGAGCAACGAGATAGCACCTTTCAACTTTTCTTCCGCCGTTAGATACAAATCATCCATAATCCTTTCGATCGCTTCTAGCCAAGATTCGCCATGTTCGGCTACCTGACACTCCTCTAAAATCTCTCTCCGCTTTGACTTAAGTCTTTCAGCAATCGATTTTAAGCTCCATCGTCAGACTAGCTCTCGCCACTCGCTTCTAGCACTCGCAAAGATAGCTAACGATATCAAGGCCATCTCTTCCACTCGATCTCGATCCTCCGCTACCATCAACGGGCGGCAGACCTCACTTTCGTCTCCATGGCCAAACTCTTACTGGTTTCGACATCGCATTCTACCTCTAACCACGCCCACTAGAACTCATTACTAACGTCGCGATTTAATCTGATTAAAAAGTTTTATGCATTAGTTCTTTGTTTCACTGCTTATCCGCTAATGCTTTATGAAAAGGAGTTTAATAGGGTTCTCTCGATCAAACAAAGTCTCAGCTCAAGTTCACTATTCTAATTCAGTAGATTCACATTCACATTCATCCATCTCGATAGAGACACATTCATTCACAACATTCACTTCACTACTTTGGGCATTCCTGATCATTCCCCACCCAGGGGTAATTTTGTCATTTTTCCTATAAAGGTATTTTGGTAATAAATTGGGTCAATTCGAAAATATTTTACAAATCAAAGGCATTTCAGAATTTACAAAATCTCGGGGATTATCTTGAAAATTTGTTTTTCCAAATCAGAGGTGCTGAAAAAAATTTTAGAAATCGGGGTTATTTCGATAATTTTGAAAGTCAGGGCCATTTTAGTAATTTTCCCAAATCAGAGTATCTTGAATTTTTTTCACAAAATAGAGTTTTTGGACACTTTTGCAAAGTAAGGAAATTTTATTAAAATTGAGGGTAATATGGAAATTTTAGAAACTAAAGGCATTTTTGTAATTTTATCACCAGGGTATTTTAGTAATTTGGCACACCGAAAAAATTTTTTGAGAAATTTTCAAAAATAGATTTTGTTACAAATCAAGGGATAATTTAAGGATTTTAAAACTAAGGTGTTTATAAAACATGGTT
Source organism: Gossypium rotundifolium (assembly GCA_025506655.1). Classification (NCBI taxonomy): domain Eukaryota; kingdom Viridiplantae; phylum Streptophyta; class Magnoliopsida; order Malvales; family Malvaceae; genus Gossypium; species Gossypium rotundifolium. Next base: position 12,907,692 of record CP106733.1, read on the forward strand.
AATCCCTTTCGGTTCTAATTATCGTGTTTAGCCGTGAATAAGTCCTCTGGTTAGGTGAACCGTTACACGCACTGTGCAGGATTCGAGTAAAGAGGAGGTGAGTTGCTAGGACCTGCTAAGTACCAAGCTCTTACCAAATCCACTCCTAGACATGCAAGACAATGGTTGCCACACCTTAACTCTCATGATTTAGTCATGTGTTTGTGTGGTTATCCTTAAGTCTTATGCATGTGCTTATGACACTAGCCCTAGGGTTCATCAGCCCTAATCTTCTAATCTATGAGCCCAAAATATGCCCATAACATTCACATATGCAAATCACTTCAACAATTAGAGGTACTTACCGGTGGACTTCTGTGTCTGAGATACAAAGCACGCCGTATAACCTGAAAATTATTCTAAAAGTCCATATTTTTTTTTAAAATCCATTTTGAAAATGTTTTGGGCCCAAATCCCTCAAAACCGAGTTTTGAACCGTGCTCTAATACCAAACAGTAACACCCCCAAACCCGGCCCATTCTCTACGATCGAATTTGAAATGCCACTACGAAAAACATTTGAAAATATTCTTACTTAAAAGTAAAAATCGTTAAAAATTTGTTGCCTTTAATAAAACATTTTCAACTTTAAAACATTCTAAGTAAAAATTAAGTTGTTATAAAAATACCTGATTCAAAACTTTAATATGACTTTTGAGATATAAATAGCTTGTAAAATAGAACTTACACAATATTAACTTAATTATAAATCCAATGTAAACATAGCAAAATTCAAACACTTTGAGTGGCCCTTACGACATTAAATAATAATTCATAATTATTGAAATATAAAATACTTTAAACAAGCAAAACTTCTTCTCGCATGGGCCACCTTGTATCCACTCCAAACCCTATCCGATCAACATCTATCACCATGATGTTGGTAAAAATTTGGTGAGTCATATGCACTCAATGTGCACTTAGTCCATCAATTCCACCCACATGTCAAACCATATAATAACCCACTTATCGACATCAATGCAACTTATTCACATGCCTTCACTTATTGGCTTGACCCATATTCATATCACATTCATATAGTAGTGTATTTAACCACATGTTTCACATATATTGGGCTTGGCCCATTACCACTTTAATCCACACCACATATCGGGCTTGGCCCACTTTCACATTAATCCACATATCATATTGGGCTTGGCCCATTTGCACATTTGTTCATATCACATGTTGGGCTTGGCCCCATTTTCACATATATGCATATCACATGTTGGGCTTGGCCCCATTTTCACATATATTCACATACAAAATTATGCAATTATGAAGCCCAACCCATTTAGGGTCCATCCTCTACACACCTCGTATCTAGCCTACCACACGCCTGTGGGATTATTAAATCACCCTCCCTTTTCACTCCAATATGGCAATAAATGCCGCCCACGCGAACTTAATTGCAATAATCCCACGACGACCTCACCACGCTAATCCACGATGTAGCCGTAACTATCATCAAAACCACGATGAGCACAAAGCCATCAAGAATCACTTATATGGCACATAGCCTATATCAATCACGTATGAGGCAATCGAGCCATTCATCAACCCACGCATCAAGTACACCCTATCCTTCTTTCATAATCATATCCCACCCATGCACATGCAACATAAAATAATGCCATGATGATAATGCATGTACATGTTATTTAGCATATTATCACATATTCACCTTAATAACCACATCACATTCAGATTTAAAACTTAATGGATTGTCGACATACCCCATGAGGGTATCCATATCACAATTTCCACCGCACTAGATAGCACATTTATAACACATACACAATATCACATTCATAGCTTAAACCCGAAAACGGTAGGCTAACTACATACCCTATAACTTGAGAACTACGCTTCAATCCCGATGCTATCACTAATCGAGACTACAAATATTCGCTTACTCTTCCGCCCGACGACCGGGTCCACACCCCGGTGGCCAATCCCGAACCGCAGTAAATGGATCTCCTCTTAAACTTGGGGATAGGAGTTATCCCTTGTCCTCCTTGACTAGCATTCGTGATCCATCGACAACACTTAATCGATCAAACGTTAAACACTAATACCTTAATCAAAACATATCGAATCGAAACTATACTTACTAAATATCCTTACCGAAAATGTATCCAATCCCAAAACTTGCCCTTATGCCCGCCGATTTGCCCTTAACACCAAAGTACTCAATCCACAACCCTTAATATCCAAAATATGGCCTATAGCCGAATATCACATAACACTTACCTTACTATTTAGCTAAATCCTTAGCTACTTGAATAGTCGAAATCCCTTGAATGCCACAAACCCAAAGCTTCTCCTTTAACGCTCCTTAACGCTATACATACAAAAGAAACACACAACATGGCTTAAAGAAGATTCGGCTATCCTAAAAAGAACCCAAACCGATTACTAAAGAAGAATCTACTTACCACCACCCATATTTGGAAGAGCCAGAGAGAGTAGTCGACAAAAAGAAACAAAGTGCTTGATTTTCGCTTTTAAGACTTCGCGGTAAATAAGAGAATAAGGCACCCCGAGGTTCGGCTAAGCCTTACAAAGGGTGAAGAAATATTCTGCTATCAAAAGTACAAGTATGGAGTTTGAAGAAAAGAAGAATAAATGAATGGGAGAGGCCTAGAGATTTCGCAATGATAATTAATAGTAAAGGGTTTCTGATTTGTCAAAAGAGAAAACAAGTTGAGTTCCTATGGTTTTTCAAGACAAAGAAAATTAAAGAAGCAAAAGAGATGTCAAAGATGATCACTCCCCTTATAAAGAATTCGCCTACTACCCCCTTCATGCCGAATTTACCAACCCCAAAGAGACCCATATTCGCCACTTCATCCTTTCCTATCAATACCCACATTTTTCCCTTTATAATCTTAACAAATAAAATAAAATAAATCATCACATTATCCCATATCAAACTCCTATATATTCTCTTATCACCTATTAAACTAAAATAAATAAAATAAGGCCATAATTATCTTCTTATCGTCCATTAAAAATAAACAAAATAAATCCAACCTTTATCTTATCTAGCCAAAATTAAAAGGAGAAATAAGCTCAATCCTCATCCAATTGAAAGTCCATGTGTCATCCACTACTCTTCTCACCTTTTACGCAAAAAAATTGCCAAAGTGCAATTTCTACACTCGAACCACCTCCCTTGAATCTCCTCACGACGCAATTCCCCAAAGACCTTAGGTAGGCCCCAAACCACTTTGCCAAGGAACTTTTGTGACATGTTTCACCTGCAATTTCTTTTAAGACTCCTTAGCAAGCGCTTTCTTGACGCAAAAATAAATGCCCATTTGCTTCCCACGCCGCTCGAACCTCCTCCCTTCCTCCCAATTTATGCGCCATTCTCCAAGGCCCTAAGTGGCGCCTTGCACCACTTTACCAAGCCCATTTATGTGACATAAACTCCACATAAATTCTCTTAAGGCCTCCTTCACCTAGCTTCTCCTTTAGACTTAAAATTCCAATATTTTTCCAAGACTTCCTCCCACATCCTCGGATTCTCAAAACCCTTAAAACACACTCAACCATAGCTTGAGCCTACTAATTTACGAATTATGCATTCAACGACAACCCCTAAATCCGTGATATTACAGCTCAAAATTAAAAACGGTGCTAAAACATTTAATCTTTATTTTTAAGAAAAATTATTTGAACTTTAATTTGATAAGAATCGCACTATAATTAAACAATTAAAATGCATAAGTAAATAGTTCATACCTTGGCCTTATTACATCAAATCAAAACCCAAATTAAATCCAAAATACTTAAAAAGAGAAAGCCCAAAATAAAATAAAGAAATTTCAGAGCTAAGCATGGCCACCACTTGAGCTCCCCGCCAATCTTGGCCCATTACCGAGTGTCACCAAAAATAATCCCACAAAGGGTGAGTCAAACAAACTCAATGTGTACAACCAACACAAGTCTCAATTAATTCGTGCATGTCCAACATACATAATATACATATATAAATCATGATGCAAACCCAACCCAAACCTAGATAACCATCCGCTACACATCACCCGCATCAACCATCACATGCACCCTCCATCCGCTACACACCATCGAAGGCGTCGTGCAATGACGTGCTCATCGCTCTTATAAAAGTCGTGGCATAGCCACCATATAATAATTCGTGACATAAGTCACCACTTTCGTGTTTTCGTGACATAAGTCACCACATTCGCATTTCGTGACATAAGTCACCATATTCGATATTGTGGTATAAAACCACCAAATCACTTCCCTTTCATATCACCCATATGCCCCATGTCATACAATTATGCATTAACCATGTCATATTCCTTATTCACATTCTTATAATTTCACATATATGCCATAACAAATCTTATCATACTCATAGTAGGAGGGTAAACGACTGAGTATTTTGTACCATTGCATGGTTAGCCATGTGTTACATTATTATAAACACATACATATAAAATTGATGCCATAAATCTTTTAAGAGCTAGTGGGGTACACACCGATTTACTTAATGAACTCACCAAATCCCAAAATCGATCTAATCCTCTAGATCTCAAGTTCCTACATTCTACCAACACTTAGTATTTTAGCATAAGCCTATTCGCTATATAACCAAACTCAAGGAAACGTAATCGAAATTCATTTGCTTGCCGATTTGATTACTAATCAAACTCAAAACTTTGTGAGGACCCTTCTTGCAATCGGCCAGACACTAAACCACGTAACTAATTAGTTTCAGCTTTTAAACGAAGTAAGACATAGATCTAAGTCACTAGGTATGGTCTTAGCCAAATGTTAGATTCACTTACCTTGCGGATCTAAATCCCTAATTAGCTTCCGGTATTTGCTGTAATCTTACATGTATAAATGTTAGATCCGATCTAATATTTAATCTTAATAAAATGGCCTATGGCCGAATGTTACCATCCACTTACCTAACTCGTCTAAATCCCGAAATCCTTGCTTACACCAAGTTGTCGATATCCCTATTAACCATCGTTAGAATCGGCTTAAACATAAACCTATGAGAATGGCCTTTGGCCGAATACCATTTTGACTTACCTTGATCACTATAGATCCCGAAAGTTTCTCCTTTTAATGCTCCTCAACATTTGCTACCTTCACAAGAAACACATTTTAAGGCTTAATGGACATTCGATCGTCCCTAGAAATCAAGGCCAAACACTTGATTTTGGCACACTAAATGAAGAGGATCCAAAACTGATTTTTAAGGAAATACTTACCACTATTGTTACTTGAAGAGGAAAAAGGTCTCGGCTTTTTAAGACTTGCAATGTAAAAAGAGAATAAGGCCCCTTGAGATTCTGGCTAACCTTTCAAATGATGGTGAAATATCCGCTTTCAAAAGGGTAGGTATGGAGTTGAAGTGATAAGAAAATGAGAAGAATAGGAGAGGAAGTGAGAAGTAATTCGACAATGGTGAGTGATGATGGAGTTTTGGCCTTAGCAAAATAAATGAGAAAAGGAGAGGATTTTTTCTTGACTACAAATTTCTAAGAAGAAACACTAGAGAAGAAACAAATGAAACTCTCAAGACTTATCCCCACACATAACCGAATATACCAATACAAGGAGCCCTCATTCGCCAACTCCTCCTCTCACTATCAAATCCCTTATTTCACTCCACCTTAGCCTAATCCTTAACACTCCAACCCAATCTATACTTCCTTCCTCCGAGTCCATGTGCCGCCCATCGTTGCTCCACTATACAAAGAAAATAAAAAATCTCTTTATTTGCTTCCTTGTGACTCAACCCAAGCCCTTTCCCTTGCTTGTATGCCACACCCTAAGGCCCTAAGTGGCACCTCCAAGCGATTTAAACAAGCCCATTCTTGTGTTATATTTCACTTACAAATTTTCTTAAGGCCTCTTAGGCTTAGCTCCTCCTTTAAACTTAAAATCTAATAATTTCTAAGGCATTCACTACATTTTGAAGTTCTCAAAAGTTCATATAACACATCGTAACATATAGACATGCTTTCACATACTTACAAAATGCATAGGCCATAAATACCAGATATTACAACCAAAGTTATCTAATCGGCTAGAGATGATGAATAAAAAGATTGATGATTGGTATAGTCTTTGCGTGTGCACCCGTAAATACAATATGATTCAATCTAGAGGCGCATGAATCTCGAGTACCCACCCTACTTGATGTGGCATGGAAAACAAGCAAGCTCACTATACAGTAACTATTCTAGATATCAAAATAATTTTATAGTGACACTTATAATGCAGATGGAAGTACCATCCCAATTTCTTGTGGGATGATCAAAATAGCCAAAGATAAGAACTTCCTCCAGATTTTCAACAACAATCTCACCAACAAGAAGAGGAGCCGAATCTTGAAGAGATGCTAACAAAATTCATGGCAAACATAGAAAATCGTTTCCAAGAAACTGACAAAACACTTAAAAGCAACGAGAACCAATTCGGGGAACTTACTAAGTCAGTCAAGGCAGCCACTAATGCAGTCAAACAACTCGTAAAGCTAATGTTAGAACGACCGCAAGGACGTCTACCAAGTAACATCGAGATTAAACCGAAGGAGCAAATTCAAGCCATCTCAGCCTATGCCAGTAATAGATGAACCCAATCCAATACAAAAAGCCAAGGTAAGGTAGAGGTAACACAAGAAAAGTCGAAACCGGTAATCAAGGAGTACCAACCTCGCATACCTTATCCCGAAGAAATAAAAAGAGACGATTCAAAGGAACAATTCAGTAAGTTTCTTAAACTCTTATAGAAATTACATATTAACTTACCTCTTCTTGAAGCTCTTTTTCAAATACCAGACTCGAGGAAATTTTTAAGACAGCTCTTGACCAACAAATGCAAATTAGACGAAGAGCACCATGTGGAACTAAACGCAATGTGCTTAGCAATTCTACAAAATAAACTGCCATAGAAATTAAAAGATCCAGAGAGTTTTACAATTCCATGTTTAATTGGTAGTTTATTTATTGATAATGCGTTAGCGAATTTAGGGGCAAGCATCAATGTTATGCCTTACAAAATGTTTAAACAACTAGGTCTAGGGAAACCTGCATAAACTAGGATGAGCATTCAATTAATCGATAAAACTATGAAAATTTTAGGGTATAATAAAAATGTTCTAATAAAAATGATAAATTTGTATTCCCAGTAGACTTTCTCGTTTTAGACATGGATGAGGACAACACGATCCCCTTAATTTTAGGAAGACCCTTTTTAGCAACTACCAGAGCTAAAATTGATATCTATGTAGGAGAACTCATACTTCGTGTAGGCGATGAGATAGTCACTCTTCAAGCTCTTGACTCGAGCAAAACAGCAAGTGATACAGGTGAGAAAGTAAATTCAGTTGATAACCAACTTGTTCAACCTTCATTGTAGGAAACACCACAAAGCTACAAACCTGAGCCGGATCATAGACCTCGTGCTAATAAACAAGAATCACATAAGGAACCAGAACCACACGAAGTCAACTCAAGGAAACCCCCAGACGAAATGATAGGAACAATAAATCACATCAAAATAGAGGATCGATATTGTTGAATAAGGAAGACTCGAATCACCAATCCGCACCTCAAGACAAACAAAAAATCACTTTTGAGGTACTTAATGTCTTCCTATACGCATACCGAGGTAAGCAAATCCCAAATTCAACACTTTTGAGGTAAACACTACTCGACTTAAACTTTATATCCATAATCGAGTTGATCACATGAGAAAGGATTTCCACCTTCTTAAACCACCATGATTACGCTAAATAATGTAAGTCTAGCTTAAGACTATAAACGGAGCTTCTCAGAGGCAACCCAGCACTAACCCTATTTTTATTTTTATTTTATTTTTATTTTCCTTTTAAGCATTCAAATAAACCAAAAGTACAGATTTTGCACCACCACGGCCTTGCACATGGCCGTGGCGTGATCGATCGTGGGCACCATGGCTAGGCACATGGGCGTGGACCGTATCTCTATTTAATTATTTTTATTTTTATTTTATTTTTCCTTTCTTTATTATTCTTCGTGCTATTTAGATTTAGTTTAGGATACAATAAAATCGATCGCTACTTTGAGGATTCAATTTCAAATGGTTCAAGATCAGTAACACCTCAAACCCCACCCATGCGTTTCGATCGATCTCGCGGTCACTGCTTGTACATTGAAAACTTTTGCCTTGTTGGTTTTGGAAGTCAAGTTAATTAAACATTATTAGAGTAAATAAGTGACATTTTAAAATAAAATCTTATATTAGTATTATTAAGTATAAATAAACCTTGACATAAAATTTATAAGTTGCATAACATTGAAAACTTCTTAGTTGAATAAAAACTAGGGCCTTAAAAAATCCCAAATAAAAATAAAATAAACTTAAAGAAATCCCAAATAATTTGTAGAAATAAAACTTGATGGCCCTCGAGTCCGCTTCGGCTCCCATGTTCACGATCTATCGCTCACCCAAATGTTGGGAAAATAAAAGGTTGAGTCACCAAGACTCAGCAGTGCAAATCCCGAGAACACTTAAAAGGCTTGAGGCCCACAAACACATTATGAGCCTTGGCCCGTATACAAGGGTAACAAAATATGCAACATGGCCCATCCCAAACCTATGAGTCCATCCTCTACACACCCCGCACTCAACCATCACACCGTGGGGATTTCTACAATCAACCCTCCATCCGCTACACACCATATCGACAGCCAGTCTTTCATCATAAAGACCGATCATCAGGTGACCTATGTGGCGAAGCCACCGATCGCTATGCGACCTTAATAATATATCGACATCCGTCTCGGTCGTCATAAAGACCGATCACTATGTGACCTATGTGGCAAAGCCACCGATCGCCTCGCGACCTGCTTCCCTTCCGTAAATCAATCAATCCCATCCCATGCATACATGCAAGAATCAGAACATTAAACTATCTAAATAGATCACATATTTTTACATACTTCGATACACATAGAGAAGTTTCTATGATTACGTACCTGACATCCCTTGCCTACCCTTTCTAGGTAATACGACTATTCATACAACCTTATTTTTCGTCTTTTAGCCCATAACATACATATAATTTAGATTAACTAGTGTGATAGAGATCTACACACCTTTTTCGGCTTTTAGCCCATAACATACATATAATATAACAAGCTTATGTGTCAAGAATCTACACACCTGATCACCGATAAAATGAGGCTTTCTATAACGACGCTATCCTTAGTCGACACAACCGCTATCTGCCTAAGGTGTTGTTTAGAAGTGGTCCACAACCAATTGGCTAATCTCTCAAAGCAGACATCGCTGCTTTCTTAAACTTAGGATTTTTTCTTTGCCCGATCCATTTTTAATTCCATCATAAATCCTTATCGAGATACTATAATAATATTTAATCGTTAATCCTCCTTATAAAGTTAAAATCTTGTATATAATGATAAAATCTAATAGAAATCTAGGAAAATCTTCTTACCTTAAAATCCCAAATTGGAGACTTATGAATTTCGCTTTTAGATCTAGTCGACTAGGCTTCCTTCAAATCCCGACTTGCCGCACATCATAAACCATTAAACTATTAGCTTTCGCTTTTGCCTTTTCAAAAATCGAATAGATTATGAGAACTAATAAAAATCTACTCTTACCTTAACTTAGAGATTCTGCTAGTACTAGAGAGAGAATTCGACAATGTTAATGGAGGATTTAAATGCCGAAAGTATAGAATAATTTCTCAAATAGGATGAATAAAATAAAAACTATAGAGATTTTGACTTTTTAGAGAAGGAAGAGAATAATGGAGTTTCCAGCTTTTAGAAGAAAGAATAGAATAATGGAGTTTTCAGCTTTTAGGAGAAAGAAGAGAATAATGGAGTTTTTGGCTTTTAGAAGAAAGAAGAGAATAATGGAGTTTTCGACTTTTAGAGAAATTGAGAAAGAAATTTGGAGAAAAGAAGCTAAGGAATTTCGCACAAAAGGGAGAGGATTTAATGTCGTAAACAAGGAGCTAGCCCCTATTTATAGGAAATTCACAACCCTTTGCCATGTAGTAGCTGGTTTCTTTACTCCTCTCAGTGATGGATTCTTGGCCATCACTCTCTTTGTAGATAAATTCTTAACTTTTCTCCTTTATCTTAATCTACTAGCTCATCTAAAAGAGACTTAATTATCTCTAACTCCTCCTTCTTTATCAAGATATTATCCACATATTTTAATCATAAAAATCCTAGATCTTAGCCTTTATCTCGCTTATTATCCACATAAAATAAATTCCTAAATAATAGCTTTTATCCGCTTATTATCCACATATTTTAAACATTAAAACCCCTAAATTTTAGCCTTGTTGCCATCCACTCCACCTAATCCTAATGCCCAAAATTTAGCTAACTTAAATTAAAAGAATTGGGCTCCATGAAACTTAAATTTGGGCCCTTACTCCTGTGTGTGGCGTCACCTCCTAAGATTGGGCCACAAGCCCACTTTGGTATTTTAAACATAGATACTACCTTTTAAACCCTATAATGCCCAAACAGATAATTTTAATCAAGGCCTCTCGCCTAAGCCTCGAGCCAAATTTGGACCCCTAACACTTAAATTAACTCATTTCACATATTCACCCATTAAACGATAGGCCCAAAAATTTAGGATGTTACAGCTTACCTTCCTTAAAGAAATTTCGCCCTCGAAATTTCCAACTAACTAGTAATCATTCTACCGAGTCTCGCCACTATGCTTTCATCGCAAGACTCTAATTCTAAAGCCAAAATAAACACTTAGTATACTATGGTAGGGTACGCACCATTATTCGTGATCTCAAGCATCTTTGTCCCTTGTACTCATTCTACCGATTTATGCTTATCCGATTAGAAGTTTTATGAATCATTATTTCTTTCCACCGATTTATCGCGTAATGCCTTATGATTAATAGTTCTAAAAAGTAGTTCTTTCAATTCATACACACACTACGGCCTCAAGTTCATTCATTCAATCATCAACATTCATGAACTCGCTCATTACGTAAAAGTGTTGTGGTTGTCATTGTTGTTGTTTTCCACTACCCCGGGTATTTTGTAATTTTATCCTACTGTGGGCATTTTCGTAAATTTTTTTGAAATGAGGTTCCTTGATGATTTTATAAAATAAGGTATTTTGGTAATTTTGCATCCTGGGGTATTTTGGTAATTTTGGAAATCGAGGGTATTTTGGTAATTTTGAATTGGGGCATTTCAAAATTTTAAAATCTAAGGGTATTTCGATAATTTTGAAATTCAGGGGCATTTCGATAATTTTGAAATTTAGGGGTATTTTAGTAATTTTGAAATTTTGGGGTATTTCGGTAATTTTGAAATTCTGGGGTATTTTGGTAATTTTGAAATTCGGGGGTATTTCGTAATTTTGTGATCCGAGGGTATTTTGGTAATTTTGTGATTCAAGGGTATTTTAGTAATTTTACAAAACAAGGGTAATTTGGTAATTCTACAAATCGAGGTATTTTGGTCATTTTGCATAACAAGGGTAATTTGGTAATTTTCTTCATAGTTACTTAACATTTTCAAATCAAATGTATTTTTTTTGAAGTGTACAAAACTTAGGGTTTTGGTTGCAAAATAGGGTGGTTGGTCCCTTTCGGTTTTAATTATGGGTTCAAATTTATGAACAAGTCCTTATAGCTAGAATGAATGACACTATGCACTGTAAGATTCCCTGAAGAGGAGGTGAGTCACTAGGACCGCTTAAATACCAAGCTCTTCCTGATCTACTCCTAGACATGCATATGCTGTTGCCACACCTTAGTCTTGTGACTGCTTACGATTTTGTTTTAGTGAAGTTAAGTCTTATGGAATTGAAGAGTTGTTTGTCTAAGCCTAGAGTCCATCAAATTCTCATCTAGATAATCTACGTCCCATAAAGCCTATTAAGCCCACATTTATATCACAATCGGGAGTTCAGAATACTTACTTGGGTGGATCGGGCACCAGAGACTCAAGGCCATGTCTTCAAACCAAAATCTTTTTCTTAAATTCATTGTAAAAAATTTAGACCCATTTCACACCCTCGAGTTTTGAACTGGCTCGATACTAGTCAAACACCCCAAACCCGGCCCACGAGCCTTGATCGGATCTGGCATGCTTCTAGAGAAAAACCATTCAAAACTTATTTGAACTTTGCCAAATTTTGTGTGTTTTTGAAGAACAGTTGATTTGGTGTCAAAACATTTAACATTTATTTTTTTTCTTTTTAGAAAGGTTACTTAAACTTTAAATTGATAAAATCGATCCTCCTAAAATAATTTACTAATGCATGCATAAACAGCTTTCATACTAGTGGCCTTATTACATCAAAGGAAACCCAAATAAATCCGTAACTTAAATATTAAAACTAATAAAAAAATAAAATAGTCTCTGAGATGAGCATGGCCACCACTGAGCTCCTGCCGACCCGGTCCATTACTGAGTGTCACCTGAAAAATATCCCACAACGGGGTGAGTCAAACGGACTCAGTGTATAACCACCAACACAAACTCTCAATCAATTTAGGCATGTCAAATCATACATGTAACATCCCAGATTTGGGGTTATGCATTTAGTGCATAATTTAAGTGATAGTAGGCTTGGAGTGTGTTTGGATATGTTTGGGAGGTTTTGAGAACCTAGGGATGTAGGAGGAAGTCTTGGAAAATAATTGGATTTTAAGTTAAAAAGGGGAGCTAGTGTAACACCCCAAACCCGGTCAACACACCAATAACCGAATCTCGGTATGTTATAGGGAAAAGAATTTTGAGAGGTTTAGGTTTAAGTTTAAAAGTTTGATGAATCACTTTGCCATATTTTGATCTTGTAGAAAACCGAAAGGATTTTAAACAAATCGATGGTGTACTTTGGAAACCCTGAAATTTTGAAAACTTCATCGATGTGTAGGTAAAACAAGTTTATCTCATTTGGAAGTTTGAGTTGTTTATTATTGTTACTAAACATTTTGACTTAGTTGAAAATCGAGTTTTAAGTTAGAAAACATTTGAGTTCTCTTTATCCCAAATCATAGTGTGATACCCGATGGTATAGTTTAAAATATCGCTTTTGTAGTATTGAAATCGTTGTCTTTCCAAGTTTTAGCACATTTTAACCCAATTAATTTGTTAAGGCATATTAAACATCTACTTTAAGCATAAACAAAGCAAAACATAATTTTAAAAGGCCTTTTACAAACCAAAATAAAACCAAATAGAAATAAATAAGCTAATGTACCAAATTTTATAAAGTCTGAGCAAATCCTTATTTAAGCATGGCATGAGCACCTCGAGTCCATCCCGGCTCCATGTCCGCGTCTAAGTGTCACCTGAAATGTCAAAGGAGAGAGTGAGTCGCAAGACTCAGTGCATAAATCCCTCTTCCGATATAACATGCCAACACACATCATAACAAAGTAATGCAAGTAATGCACCCGATCCTAACCAACCATATCACCTCTTCTACCCCGTGTGGTACCAAACCACTGGTGGTGCCAAACCACTGGTGACCCAAAGTCACGATATCCATAATGTGGTGCCAAACCACCGTGACCAAGTCACGAATAATCCAATGATGGGGCCAACCCATCGTGTGATACCAAATCACTAGCGACAATCCCAGATCTCATAAGTGGGGCCAACCCACGGTGGTGTCAAACCACGTGGACGAGTCGCAATGAGGTGCTAAACCTCCGGTGTCCCAAAGACACAAGTGTGATACTAAATCACCGTGACTGCAAATACAACCGATGATGGGGCCAACCCATCGTGTGATACCAAATCACCGACGCCAATCCCAGATAATCAATCTGTGGGGCCAACCCACCGTGGTACTAAGCCACTTCGACGAGACGCCGAGGTGCTAAACCTCTGGTGACCCAAAGTCACAAAATATCATTTGTGGTACCAAACCACCTGGAGGTGCCAAACCTCCGTGTCCCAAAGACACAAGGTCCCAAAGACACTGATATCATACTCCCCTCCTCTCATATCACCCAATAGCACATCGTACTAAATGTAAAATCGTGCAATCATGCTATCATGCTCACATGCTTAATATGGCATCTCAACGAATATACACTCATAATCATAATATCATATATCATCACATATTTCATAATGAAACGGACTTACCCGAATTTTATCCATACCTCAATGGGTATCAAAATAGTCAACCACACTGTTTCACTTACACAAACAGGTTATCACATTACTCAGTTAAGAAAGTGTGTTGGTTTACACACCTGAAATAGCGAAGGTTAAATCCTAAGAATCGATCTACGTCCCTTGATCACCTCGACAACCCTGAGCCTATAATCGGCCAACAATGGATTAACACTTAAACCATTCGGCCACAACCATTTAAACCAAAGGGTATATCGAATAACCCTTACCTTGCAAACGCTTGGTTTCCTACCAAACCCGAATCGACAATGGTTCCTCTTTAACAATCGACACACCCTATTAATGTAGCAGCTTAATCCATTGAAACTTTGGCTTATAGAATTCTAAAAGAATAGACTAACATGATAACCTCTTACCACTACTTACCACTTGACTTCTCCAATCTACCGCTTCAAATCCAAAGGCCCTATATGAAAATGATTACCAAAACCGAACGCTACTCCTTTTTAGCATATACCGACATCGACTCTCAAACACCAAAGATTGACAAAGCACAAGAAAGGGAGAAATGGCCATTCGCCTAGCACCTACCTTCTTGTTAGACCGATTGAGCAAGATTCCAACAAGGTCACACTCCTCCTTTGATATACTAAGAATAAAGAACTACCGGGTGGGACAAGGTTCTACCAACACCCTTAACCAAAGGAGAAAGGTTTCACTTCACACTAAGGAGGGTTCTGGCTAACAATGGTTTTGGAAAAGAAGAAAATAGATTGAAGATATGGAGAGGTGCTTTGGTTCAAAGAAAAGAGATGGATGATGGTGATTTTGGAGGATGGTGTTTGACTAAAGGATATTGAGAAAAGAAAATGAAGGTTGGGGAACAAGGTGAAATGGTTTCGGCTTACACAATAAACAAAAGAAAGAGAAGTGGGAGAGAAGAGAACTTTCGGCTACCAATGACAAAATCGGTAAGGTATGATTGTTGAAGCTTTCGGTTTGAATGAAGAAGAAATGGAGAGAGCAAATGGGCGCTTGATAGGCAACACAAAATGTAGAAAATAAAAGTGCAATGTTTGGCAAACAAAGTTGCTTTGGGTTTCGGTTTCAAGAAGCAAAATGGAAGGGTTTTTGACTTAGGCTATTTGCAAGTGAAGAGAGCTTTTGTTAGCTTTTGACTAAATGAAAATCACTTACCAAAAGAAATTGGTGACCGAAAATGCACACAAAAGAACACAAGTGGATTTTAAGACTTCCCACTCCCTCACAACACTTACCAACCGCCAACCTCCTCAAAATCTCCTCAAACCGCCAACCTCCCCCAACACTCCCAAGCCACTAATTCAAATCTCTTTGAATTAGTCCACCTCCTACAATCACTCTTCACCCACCGCTTGAATAGGAAGACTTAGTCCAAGGTAGAGTTTGAACTGCCTACAACTCCTCCCCTTTATGCCATCAAAATGGGACAAAAAATGTGGGATTTTCGCAGCTTGAACTCAGGACCTCACCCCTTGCAATTGACGCCAAACACAAGCTCTAAGTGGCGCATGCTTGCCACTCCACCAACTCCTTTGTTATGCCACAATTCACCAAATAATATATATAACCCCCTCCCAACTCCTTCAGCTCCTCTCACCAAAAGGCTTAAAACTAAAATTTTCCCACCTACTCAGGCTCACTCCTAGCCTACAACTAAGCCCAAACCACACAAACAACAACATAGCAAGCCATTAACATGCAAACAATGCCAAAATAAAAAGCTCTTAACTCGGGATATTACGCTTCTACCCCTTAAAATAATTTTGGCCCCAAATTACCTGGTCAGAAGAGTTGCGGGTACTACTGTCTCATCATATCCTCAGGTTCCCGCGTAGCTTCTTCCACGCCATGATTCCGCCAAAGAACCTTAACCAAAGGCACATACTTCCTGCGCAGAACCTTCACATCCTGATCTAAAATCTGTACAGGCTCTTCCTCCATGGTCAAATTTGGGTTTACCTCGATCTCTTCTACTGTCACCACGTGCGATGGATCTGAGCAATAACGCCGAAGCATCGAAACGTGGAACACGTCATGAATCTGACTTAGCTCTGCTGGCAACTCAAGCTGATACACTACTGGTCCCACTCGTCTCAGTACCTTATACTGATCCAATAAACCTCAGACTTAGCTTGCCTTTCCTCCCGAACCTTAATACTTTCTTCCATGGCGAGACCTTGTAAAAACCCGATCCCCCACAAGAAACTCTATATCTCTTCGCTTAAGATCGCATAAGACTTCGCGGTCCAAGCTTCTTTCAATCTAGCTCAATCAACTTAACCTTGTCTTGGTCTCAAAGAACCAACTCGTCCCAACAACCGACGCTTATTTAACTCGTCCAACAAGTAGGTGAGCGACACTTCCTACCGCATAACACTTCAGAAGGTGCCATCTTGATGCTTGCTTGGTAATGTTGTTGTGTTTAACTCGACTAGTGGTAGGTACTCTCCCACCTACCTCAAGTCCGAACACAACCTCGCAACATGTCCTCCAAGATCTCAGATAACCTTTCCGATCGCCCGTCACCATGGATGAAATGCCGTCTTTGAATCCAACCGCGCATCTAGAGCCTCGATGTAACGCTTCTAGAACCTCGACGAATCTGGGATCCCTATCCGAGATGATCGATATTGGCACCCGTGCGCCTCACTATCTCGACACATACACTTCGCCAACCTCACAAGTGAGTAATCCACCTCACCGGAATAAAGTAATGATTTAGTCATCGATCCACAATTACCCAAACCGAATCCTTCTTGCTCGGTGTAAGCGGTAATCCACCGACGAAATCCATAGTTATCCTTTCCCACTTCCATCGAGGAATCTTCACCTATGAAGCAACCTCGACGATGAATCGATGCTCACCTTGACCTGCGACATGTCGACACTTCCCACAAACTCATCACTTCCTTTTTCGCATCCGGCCACCGTAATCGTTTCCGAGATCCCTATACATTTTGCTACCTCCGGGATGCATAGCGTGAGGGCTGCTATGTGCATCCCAAGAATCTTTTGCCTTAGCTCAAGTATCTCTCTAAGATACAAGCTTTCCCTAAAAACACAAAGACCCCATCACTAGACAAGTCAGAAACCTCCAAACCATCATTTTGTACTTGTGTCCTCTGCACTCAAAACCTCATCCGTCAACTGCTTTTTCTCTCGATCCGCTCAACCCAAGTAGGCTTAACCTGCACTCGCGAGAATACTCCGTCGTCATACAAACTCAAGTGGGCAAACATCGCTCTTAGTTCTGACACAACCTTACGGCTCAACGCGTCTGCCACAATGTTAGCCTTGCCCGGATGATACTCAATTGAGCAATCGTAGTCTTTCAAAGACTCAATCCATCTCGCATGCCTCGATTCAAGTCTCTCTGAGTCAGAAGGTACTTCAGACTCTTATGATCCGTGTAGACTATCGATCTCTCTCCGTACAAGTAATGCCTCCATATCTTTAAGGCAAAGACTACAGCCGCAAGCTCCAGATCGTGCGTTGGATAATTTACCTCATGTGGCCTCAGTTGCCGAGATGCGTAAGCCACAACCTTCCTTCCTCGCATCAAGACACAACCCAATCCAGATGTGATGCATTGCGATGGCTGTGAATTCCTTACCACCTCAAAGTTGAATTAGAACCGAGCTTCACAAAATCTTCTTCAATTTGTCGAAGCTCTCCGCCGCTTCTCACCCAAATAAACGGAACCCTTTTCTTAATAATTTGGTCATCGGTCTTTGTGATCAATGAAAATCCTCTACAAATCTTCTAGAGTATCCCGCCATGCCCGTAAAACTCTAAATTTCAGCCATCGACCTCGTGACTTCCAATCCAAAACCACCTCAATCTTTCGAGGATCCACCCTATCCCTCACCGATACTACATGACCCAAGAACGCCACTTCCTAAGCCGTAACTCGCATTTGCTAAACTTAGATAAAGTCAAGCTTTCTCCTTAGAATCTGCAATACCACCCGAAATGAGCATCATGTTCCTCCTCGCCTTTGAATATACCAAGATGTCGTCGATAAAAACCACTACGAACTGATCCAAATACCGTTGAAACACCCTATTCATCAGATCCATGAAGGCTGCCGGCGCATTAGTCAACCCAAACGGCATAACTAAGAACTCAAAGTGCCCATACCGAGTACGAAATGCCGTCTTACAGATATCCGCCTCTTTTACCCTTAACTGGTGATACCCAGACCTTAAGTCGATCTTTGAGAAAATCGACGCGCCCTTCAGCTGATCAAACAAGTCATCTATCCGAGGCAGCGGATACTTGTTTTTGATCGTCAGCTTATTCAGTTGGCGGTAGTCTATACACATCTGCATAGTACCGTCCTTTTTCTTGACAAAGAGTACCGACGCTCCCCAAGGCGAAACACTTGGCCTGATAAAGCCTCGGTCCAACAATTCCTGTATCTGAGCCTTAAGCTCCACTAACTCCTTAGGTGCCATCACATGCGGAGCTATAGAACCTTGGCCTTGATTAGGGTAATAGATCTATCCCGAACTCTACCTCCGTCCGGTGGCAAACCGGAAGCTCCTCAGGAAATACATCAACAAATTCCCTAACTGTCCGAATCATCTCCACAGCAGACTCCTTAGCCTTCAAGGCATACACATGAATCACATAAGCTTCGCAGCCTTTTCTGACCATCTTCTCGGCTTTCAAAGCAGATACCACATTGGACAGATAATTTCTCCTATTACCGATTAGAACTACCTCATCACCCTCAGCTGTGCTCAGAACCATGCGCTTAGCCGCGCAGTCCAACTTTGCCTGGTACTTACCCAGCCAGTCCATCCCAAGAATCAGGTCGAACTCCCCAAACGGCAATTCCATAAGATCAGCCTCAAATACTACCCTTGAGTTCTAGAGGTACGCCTCTATACGGTTTATCTACAACTACTGAGTGACCTAAAGGGCTTATTACGGTCATCGCCTAGAAGATATCTCGAGTCTAAATCCATGGTCTTCACTATGCTACTAGCAACATATGAATGTGTTGAACCCACATCAATCAAAGCAAATAAATGGAGAACCAAAGATTAAAACGCATTGTAATGACGTCCGTCGCGGCCGCCTTCCTCTAAGGCCTTAAAGATACACTAGCCCCGGCCATCTAGCCTCGAGAACTACTCGCACCTCCGCGGGTGCTCCACGGCCCCGACTAGAACTATTACCTCCTCGCCATTACCTTGGCCCACTGTGGTGGTGGTCTATTATTCTGTCTTGAGTGCGAGTACGACTCTCTGATGAATCCTAACCAACTTATGCAGACAGTCCCTCACACGGTGGTCCAGCGAGCCACACTCAAAACAACCTCTACCACCATCCAACATCCTCCCCAATGAGTTTTCCCTAACGGTTACATCATGCGGCGGTCCCTGACTAGCAAAGCAATAAACCTACCCGACTGATTCGACCCACTCGGTCTAGCCCTTTTCTACTGGTTACCTGACGACCCAGAAGATCCAAAACTCCTCTTGTGTCGGTTCCTATCCGTGCTTTGCCTCACAGACTCTTTAGTACCCTCAGCCACCTTTGCCTTTTCAACCAGAACCGCGAATTCACGCTCCTGCTGGGGTGCAATCAACAACCTTAACCCGTCCCGCAGGCCATCCTCAAAACGAACGCACCTCTCATGTTCAGTAGCCACCATACCCCTAGCATACCGACTCAACCTCAGAAACTCGCCTCGACTCGACGCAGATTTGCTCCCCTGAACTAACCTCAGAAATGCTTTCCACTACTCATTAATGTAGTTAGCTCCCACGCACTTTTTCCGATAAGCGACCACGAAATAGTCCCAAGTCGATCTTCATTGCAGTACTTGTCGAAAGGAGCCACCACGGTATGACTCATCTCGAGAAGTGATACTATCCCTTTAACTTTTCTTCACAGATCGGTCTAGATCGTCCATGATCCGCTCGTCGCTTCCACCAATATTCGGCGAATGCTAGGAGCAACACCGAGACACCCCGAAAGAATTTGGCCCGCTTGTTCAAGTCGCTCAGTACGATTTCCTAACTCCGTGCCTCCGCCTTACCCAGCCTACCCTTTCCGTAACTCGCAGATCGCTCTGTGACATCTGCGTCATCCCCGTCATTTCGAAACTCACCACCTCCAACCGGTGGCGGGCAGGTATCTCATTTTCGACCCCGACTGATCCTACGGGTTCAAAAACCGTCATCCCATCTGCGACCTCGCCCACGACCACGTCCACCTCGGTACTCATGACTAAATCTCGTCGATTTAAAGAATTTTATGCATCAAGAATTATTCCACTGTTTTAAAAGCAAAGTCTTATGAATATTGCTTATTAAAGAAGTTTCGTTTCATGAAGTTCACGAGTCCTATCGGTTTAGGTCTCTAAGGTAGTCTTACTATCACTAGCCATTCAATCACATCTCATCAATATCATTATCACAAACAACGAGACGGGTACTTACAGGCGGATTGGTGCCGGAGACTTGGTGCCATGCCTTTCAAACCATGCTTTTTAAAAACAAAATACTCAAAAACTATAGTTCTAAAACATTTTAGGCCTCGGGCCCACAGTCGAGCCTTTGAACTTAGCTCTGATCCACAATTGTAACACCCCAAACCCGGTCAACACACCACGACCGAATCTGGTATGTTACAGGGAAAAAGAATTTTGAGAGGTTTAGGTTTAAGTTTAAAAGTTTGATGAATCACTTTGCCATATTTTGATCTTGTAGAAAAATTGAGCAGGATTTTAAACAAATCGATAGTGTACTTTGGAAACCCGAAAATTTTGAAAACTTACTCCGATGTGTAGGTAAAACAAGTTTATCTCATTTGGAAGTTTGAGTTGTTTATTATCGTTAATAAACATTTTGACTTAGTAGAAAAATCGAGTTTTAAGTTAGAAAAACATTTGAGTTCTCTTTATCCCAAATCATAGTGTGATACCCGATGGTATAGTTTAAAATATCGCTTTTGTAGTTTTGAAATCGTTGTCTTTCCAAGTTTTAGCACATTTTAACCCAATTAATTTGTTAAGGCATATTAAACATCTACTTTAAGCATAAACAAAGCAAAACATAATTTTAAAAGGCCTTTTACAAACCAAAATAAAACCAAATAGAAATAAATAAGCTAATGTACCAAATTTTATAAAGTCTGAGCAAATCCTTATTTAAGCATGGCATGAGCACCTCGAGTCCATCCCGGCTCCATGTCCGCGTCTAAGTGTCACCTGAAATGTCAAAGGAGAGAGTGAGTCGCAAGACTCAGTGCATAAATCCCTCTTCCGATATAACATGCTAACACACATCATAACAAAGTAATGCAAGTAATGCACCGATCCTAACCAACCATATCACCTCTTCTACCCCGTGTGGTACCAAACCACCGTGGTGCTAAACCACCGGTGACCCAAAGTCACGATATCCATAATGTGGTGCTAAACCACCGTGACCAAGTCACGAATAATCCAATGATGGGGCCAACCCATCGTGTGATACCAAATCACTAGCGACAATCCCAGTATCTCATAAGTGGGGCCAACCCACGGTGGTGTCAAACCACGTGGACGAGTCGCAATGAGGTGCCAAACCTCCGTGTCCCAAAGACACAAGTGTGATACCAAATCACTGGTGACCGCAATACAAATCGATGATGGGGCCAACCCATCGTGTGATACCAAATCACTGGCGTCAATCCCAGATAATCAGCGTGGGGCCAACCCACCGTGGTACTAAGCCACTGGGACGAGACGCCGAGGTGCCAAACCTCTGGTGACCCAAAGTCACAAAATATCATTTGTGGTACCAAACCCTTTGGATGTGCCAAACCTCCGTGTCCCAAAGACACAAGTGTCCCAAAGACACGGATATCATACTCCCCTCCTCTCATATCACCCAATAGCACATCATACTAAATGTAAAATCGTGCAATCATGCTATCATGCTCACATGCTTAATATGGCATCTCAACGAATATACACTCATAATCATAATATCATATATCATCACATATTTCATAATGAAACGGACTTACCGAATCCGTATCCATACCTCAATGGGTATCAAAATAGTCAACCACACTATTTCACGTACACAAACAGGTTATCACATTACTCAGTTAAGAAAGTGTGTTGGTTTACACACCTGAAATAGCGAAGGTTAAATCCTAAGAATCGGTCTACGTCCCTTGATCACCTCGACAACCCTGAGCCTACAATCGGCCAACAATGGATTAACACTTAAACCATTCGGCCACAACCATTTAAACCAAAGGGTATATCGAATAACCCTTACCTTGCAAACGTTTGGTTTCCTACCAAACTCGAATCGACAATGGTTCCTCTTTTAACAATCGGCACACCCTATTAACAGAACAGTTAATCCATTGAAACTTTGGCTTATAGAATTCTAAAAGAATAGACTAACATGATAACCTCTTACCACTACTTACCACTTGACTTCTCCAATCGGCTGCTTCAAAATCCAAAGTCCCTATATGAAAATGATTACCAAAACTGAACGTTACTCCTTTTTAGCATATACCGACATCGGCTCTCAAACACCAAAGATTGACAAAGCACAAGAAAGGGAGAAATGGCCATTCGGCCTAGCACCTACCTTCTTGTTAGACCGACCGAGCAAGATTCCAACAAGGTCACCTCCTCCTTTGATATCTGCAATAAAGAACTACCAGGTGGGACAAGGTTCTACCAACACCCTTAACCAAAGGAGAAAGGTTTGACTTCACACCAAGGAGGGTTGGCTAACAATGGTTTTGGAAAAGAAGAAAATAGATTGAAGATATGGAGAGGTGCTTTCGGTTCAAAGAAAAGAGATGGATGATGGTGATTTTGGAGGATGGTGTTTGACTAAAGGATATTGAGAAAAGAAAATGAAGGTTAGGGAACAAGGTGAAATGGTTTGACTTACACATTGAACAAAAGAAAGAGAAGTGGGAGAGAAGAGAACTTTCGGCTACCAATGACAAAATCGGCAAGGTATGAGTGTTGAAGCTTTCGGTTTGAATGAAGTAGAAATGGAGAGAGCGAATGGGGCGTTTGATAGGCAACACAAAATGTAGAAAAATAAAAGTGCAATGTTTGACAAACAAAGTTGCTTTGGGTTTCGGTTTCAAGAAGCAAAAATGGAAGGGTTTTTTGGCTTAGGCTATTTGCAAGTGAAGAGAGCTTTTGTTAGCTTTTGACTAAACGAAAATCAGCTTACCAAAAAGAAATTGGTGACCGAAAATGCACACAAAAGAACACAAGTGGATTTCGGCACTTCCCCACTCCCTCACAACACTTACCAACCGGCCAACCTCCCCCAAAATCTCCTCAAAACCGGCCAACCTCCCCCCAAACACTCCCAAGCCACTAATTCAAATCTCTTTGAATTAGTCCACCTCCTACAATCACTCTCCACCCACCGTTTGAATAGGAAGACTTAGTCCAAGGCAGAGTTTGAACTGCCTACAACTCCTCCCCTCCATGCCGTCAAAATGGGATAAAAATTGTGGGATTTTCACAGCTTGAACTCAGGACCTTACCCCTTGCAATTGACGCCAAACACAAGCTCTAAGTGGCGCATGCTTGCCACTCCACCAACTCTTTTGTTATGCCACAATTCACCAAATAATATATATAACCCCCCCAACTCCTTCAGCTCATCTCACCAAAAGGCTTAAAACTAAAATTTTCCCACCTACTTAGGCTCACTCCTAGCCTACAACTAAGCCCCGAAACCACACAAACAACAACATAGCAAGCCATTAACATGCAAACAATGCCAAAATAAAAAAACCCTTAACCCGGGATATTACAGCTAGGCTGAAGAGGCCTTAAGAAAAGTTTTAGGGAGTTTAAGACACCAAAGAATCGTGTGGCAAATTGGCAAGGATGCTACCTTAAGGGCTTGGAAGGTTCGTCGGGGAAGGAAGAGGTTCGAGTTGCAGAAATTGCATTGTGGGCTTTTCTTTTTGCGTCAAGGAGGGGAGCAAGGCCAGGGAGGCCTTAAGGGAAAAATATAGGCATTTTTGGACATGAAAGTGAGCCTGGTAAAGTGGCTGCAAGGCACCACTTAAGGGCCTTGGTGATGACGCCATGAGCAGGGGAGAAGGGCTTGGGTTCGAGTCCTGTGGGCAGCATAAGCGTGTTTTTATTTTTCCAAGTTGGCGCTAAGGGAGAAGAAGGCCTTAAAAAGAATTGTTGGGGGTTTATGACACAAAGAAACTAGCAGCAAAGTGGCTGGTTGCGTGTGGTGACTCCAGCAGGTCCCATGTTCGAAACTTGGGGGCAGCAAATGGGTGTTTTATTTTATTTTTGCACATTTGTGTCAAGAAAGGGAGAGAGTTAGTGGAAGGCTTATGGACTCTCAAGTGGGCAAGGATAATGCTAGTTTAATCCTTTTAAAATTAATTTGGAAGGTAAGAGATAATGGTTGTTTTATTTATTTTAGATAATGGTAGGTTTATTTTATTTAGTTTAAATAGGTGATGATTTTTATTTAGTAAGTGTGGCCTTATTTTATTTATTTTGAATGAAGTGGATTAATTCAATTTATAAGTGGATAAGAGATAAATTAGAGAAGAAAGTGGGATTTGATAAGGGCCATAGTGGTGGCCGAATGAGGGACACCTTGGGGGCTTGTATTTTCGGTTTTGAAGGGGGAGTGGTAGTGTGTGCCGAAAATTAGCTCTTATGTGTGTGCCAAATTGTTTTTTAAAAACACTTTCTTTTCATCTTGGTTAGTACCGAATTTGCATTTTATTTTCATCTGACAAAAGTCGAAAGTTAGACCCCTTTATGCATTTATTTTTCTTTCTCTATCACATCTTTTCCTTTCTTTTACTTTGATTAAATCAAAGCCTCTCTTAAACTTGCCATTGCCGCATTCTCTTAAACCCCTCCTTTTCTTCTTTTCTTTCCTATAACCTCAACTCCATACTTGTTTTTTTTGATAGCCGAATAATATTTCATCACTCTCTGAAGGGAGTAGCCGAATCTTGTTGTGAGTTTTAAGAGCCGAGACCTTGAAATCTATTTCTCTTCTGTGGCCGAACCTAGGAGGTGATTTCGGGAAGTGGATCATAAGTGGTAAGTATTCTTCTATAAGCAATCAGGTTTTGGATCCTTTTTATGTTGTGTACCGAATCAAGTGAGTGAGGCCTTGGTTTTAGTTATGGCCGAATGTTCATAGCGCCCTTATAAGTGTTTCTTTGTGTAGCCAACGTTAAGGAAGCACCAAAGGAGTTTTGTGGATTCGATTCGTTAAGGTAAGTAAGTATGGTATTCGGCCTAGAGCCTATGTGCATGGATTATTGTTAATAGCTGATTCTAATATGTGATATATAGGGATCTCGACAATTCTATAAGACAAGTGCAGTTTCGGGATTCAAGTAAGCTTGGTAAGTGGTGAGTAATATTTGGCCATAGGCCATATTTAGTATCTAATGGATGACCGATTCTATCTATGGATGTTAGGGGTAAATCGGCAGAGATAATCAAAGCCTTCGGGATTTGGTAGGAGACCAAATCGGCAGTAAGGGAGGAGGAAAAACCCCGTTCATCGTGTTAGAATCAAGTAGCTAAGGATTTCGCTAAATAGTCAGGTGTGTAGTTAGACTACCGTTTTTCGGGATATATGATTGTATGTGATATGTGTATATGTTATGAATGTGTTAACCAGTGCAGTGGTAATTTGTGATATGGATACCCTCAAGGGGTATGTCAACAATCCGGTAAGTTCTAAATTTTAATGTGATGTGGTTATTAATGTGTATAAGTGTGATATGCTAAATAACATGTACATGCATTATCATCATGGCACTATTTTATGTTGCATGTGCATGGGTGGGATATGAAAGAAGGACAGGGTGTACTTGATGCGTGGTTTGATGAATGGCTCTGTGCCTCATTGTGATTGATATAGGCTATGTGCCATATCGTGGTTATTGATGGCTTTGTGCTCATCGTGGTTTTGATGTTAGCTTTGGCTACATCATGGATTAACGTTGACTGAGGTCACGTTGTGGATTATTTGTGATTAAGTTCGCGTGGAAGGCATTTGTTGCCTTATTGGAGTAAAAAGGAGAGGGTGATTTAATAATCCCCTGGTGTGTGGTAGGCTGGATACGGGGGTGTGTAGAGGATGGACCCTAGGCTGGGTTGGGCTTCATAATTGGATAACATGTGATATGAAAATATGTGAAAATGGGCCAAGCCCAGTATATGATATGTGGATTAATGTGGAAATGGGCCAAGCCCAGTATGTGGAAACATGTGGTTAATTACCCTATTATAAGAATGTGATATGGTTATGGGCCAAGCCTAATATGTGAACTCTATTGATGTGAATGTGGGCCAAGCCCAATAAGTGAACTCATGTGAATAATGTTGCATTAATATCTGACATATGGGTAAATATGTGGTCTGACATGTGGGTGGAATTCAGTGGTCTAATTGCACACTGAGTCCGTATGACTCACCCAAATTTTATTAATATCGCAGGTGATGCTTGGACCGGGTTTGGAGAGGATACAAGGTGGCCCATGCAGAAGACATTTTATTTCATGCAGTTTATTATTAAGTACTTTGATTAATTATTTGTTTTTGTAATAAGGGCCACTTAAAGTATTTGAATTTTGCTACGTTTGGTTGGATTTGTAATTAAGTTAATATTTTGTAAGTTTAATTTTAAAGCTATCTAAATCTCAAAAGTCATAATAAAGTTTTGAATTCAGATTTTTATAACCACTTAATTTTTACTTAGAATGTTTTAAGTTACGAAAATGTTTTACTAAAGGCCACAAATTTTTAATGGTTTTCACTTTTAAGTAAGAATATTTTCAAACGTGTTACTGCGTTGGCATTTCAAATTGATTCGTAGTGAATGGGCGAGTTTGGGGTGTTACAATACATATAAAACATATATAATCAATGATGCAAACCCAAACCCAAACCTAGATAACCATCCGCTACACATCACCCGTACCAACCATCACACCGTGGGACTACTAAGTCTACCCTCCATCGCTACACATCATCGAAGGCGATCGCTGCAGGCGACTTGCACATCGCCCTTATAATTTCGTGGCATAGCCACCAGATAATAATATTTTGTGACATAAGTCACCACATTCAGATTTCGTGACATAAGTCACCACATTCAGATATTGTGGTATAAAACCACCAGATCACTTCCCCTTTTCATATCACCCATATGCCCCATGTCATACAACTCATGCCAATAGCTTATCTTATGCCTTTTTCACATTCGTTCTGAGTTTCACATGTGTGCTATAATGAGATATTCATAATATTATAACCACGGTAGTAGTAGGTTAACGTGCACGAGTACTTTGTACCATTGCATGGTACCCTTAGCCACATTTTACATATTCTTATTAACACATTTATTAAAACATTACCATAAATCTATTAAGACTTAGGGTTAGGGCTACACACGATTTACTTAATGAGTTCATGAAATCACGAAAATCGATCTAATGCTTTAGATCCTTAGTTCCTACATTCGCCAATCACTTAGTGTTTTAGCAAAAAGCCTTTCGACTAAATAATCAAATCCAGAAGGATTATTGCAACCAAAATCCTTACCTTTCGCCGATTTGATTACTAATCAAATCCTGAAACTTTGTGATGTTCCTCTTGCAATCGGCTAGACACTAAATCACTTAACTAGTTAGTTTTGCTTTTTGAATAAATCTGAAATAGATCCGAAACACGAAATATGGCCTCAATTTGAATATCATGTGTACTTACCTTGCAATTTTAAATCCCAAAAGTGGTTACTTGCTTTGAAGTTGTCGAAATCCCTACTTGTCAATTGTTAGAATCGATTTTAATACATGGAAACTATGAAGATGGCCCTTGTTTGAATATTCACTTACCTTGTTTGACTAGATCCCTGAATTTAACCCTTGCTCTTGATGATGCGAAATTCCTATAGGCATGTGTTAGATCAAACCATCATTTAAACATAATAAATGGCCTTGACCCAAAACCACACTCGTTTACCTTAGATCTAGAAATCGAAGAACTCTTCCTTGTAGTCGACAATAACCAAATCCGAAACCCTTCATTGTTTCGACCAAAGAATAGTAAAGAGATTAGATTCCAACTTTCGGCTAAAAGAAAAGGAATAGCGACAACAACAGAATCCTTACCCTTACTAAAATCGATAGCACTCCTGCTTGCCACCACAGAAGGATTCGGCTATAGGCTAAATGTTGATCAACAAGTTTCGGCTTTTGAGAGTTTATTGAACCAATCGGCTAGGAGTTATTTGTGTACTCGGATTTTGATTAACAATAACAATTGTGAGCAAAAGAAGGAAAAGAATGAGATGGAGACTTAATGATGATTCGGCTTGAGTGAGAGAGAGAAGAAGAAAAAAAAGATTTGAGAAAAGAAAAAGAAGAAGAAAATGCTAACAAGACTTAATGCAATTTTCGGCCTAAGGGGTTTTGGTGACTGAATTTGTTAACCAAGAAGTCCCTTGGCCGATAACACTCCTCTCTCCATTCAATCCCCTTTTCACTCCACCTTAGCGAATCTTTAAGTTTTAACTCAATCTACACTTCACCTTTGAGGTGTCCTGTGCTTGATCCATTACCTCCCTTCCTTGCTGCAAAATAAAACTCCAAAAGTGCTCTCCTTGCTACTCGAACCTAGGCCCTTGCACCCTGCTTGTGGTGTAACATACTCAGCCCCTAAGTGGCGCCTCCAAGCCACTTAAACATGCCCATTTTGTGTCATATTTCCCCTACTAATTTTCTTAAGACCTCTTAGGCTTAGCTCCCTCTTGAAACTTAAAATTAAATAATTTCTAAGGCATTTATCTACATTCTGAAGTTAACAAAATTCATAAAACACATTCATAATATACACAAGCATACAAGCACATGCAATTAAGCAAAAAATGCACAAGCCCTAATTCTCGGATATTACATCAATCCCTATAAATTTCAAACTTCAAGGTAATATTCAAATTCAGCTCAACAACCTAGAAAAAAAATTTTTGATTCTTGAAAAATAGACTTATCATGCTTGATTCTCTAGTATTTTAAAGTTTAAATCATCAATGCACAATTATCAATGACTTAATCCAAAACATATCAATAAAAACCATAAATCATTAGAAATTTCATCCTAATTAGTAATATGAGAAAAATACTTAAAAATAAGATTTAAAATTTAGGATTTTTGAATAATCTTTAGATTAACCCCACACTTAAGTTTTACATTGTCCTCAATGTACAAAGCAAGATAATAATAAAATCATAAGATAGGAGAGAAGTGAAACTTCGAATTATGGATGAAGTGTTTGAAAAGAAATCGAGATAGGATTGGAGGTGAGCGTGGGAAGCGCCTCTGTAACATCCTAAATTTTTGGGCCTATCGTTTAATGGGTGAATATGTGGAATGAGTTAATTTAAGTGTTAGGGGTCCAAATTGGGCTCGAGCTTAGCGAGAGGCCTTGATTAAAATTATCTGTTTGGGCATTATTGGGTTTAAAAGGTAGTATCTATGTTTAAAATACCAAAGTGGGCTTGTGGCCCAATCTTAGGAGGTGACGCCACACACAAGGAGTAAGGGCCCAAATTTAAGTTTCATGGAGCACAATTCTTTTAATTTAAGTTAGCTAAATTTTGGGCATTAGGATCGGTGGAGTGGATGGCAACAAGGCTAAAATTTAGGGTTTTAATGTTTAAAATATGTGGATAATAAGCGGATAAAGGCTATTATTTAGGAATTTATTTTATGTGGATAATAAGCGGATAAAGGCTAAGATTTAGGGATTTTTATGATTAAAATATGTGGATAATATCTTTGATAAAGGAGGAGGAGTTAGAGATAATTAAGTCTCTTTAGATGAGCTAGTAGATTAAGATAAAGGAGAAAAGTTAGAATTTATCTACAAAGAGAGTGATGGCCAAGAATCCATCACTGAGAGGAGTAAAGAAACCAGCTACTACATGGCAAAGGGTTGCCGAATTTCCTATAAATAGAGTGGCTAGCTCCTTGTTTCTGACATTAAATCCTCTCCCTTTTGTGCCGAAATTCCTTAGCTTCTTTTCTCCAAATTTCTTTCTCCAATTTCTCTAAAAGCCGAAAACTCCATTATTCTCTTCTTTCTTCTAAAAGCCAAAAACTCCATTATTCTCTTCTTTCTCCTAAAAGCCGAAAACTCCATTATTCTCTTCTTTCTTCTAAAAGCTGAAAACCCCATTATTCTCTTCCTTCTCTAAAAAGACGAAATCTCTTGAAACACCCAAAACCGGCCCACAAACCCTGACCGAATCTGGCATGCTTCTAAAGAAAATCCATTCAAATCATGTTTGGAAACTTTGCTAAAAACTTGTGTATTTTTGAAAAGACTTGATTTGGGTTGAGTTTGAAATTTAATTCCGTTTTGATTAGGTGTCAAAACATTTGATATTTATACTTAAGAAAATTTACTTTTAATCTTTAATATGGCAATAATTATATCGTACTAAGTACTTTAATAGCATGCATAGACGGTTTAGTACTGATGGCCTTATTACATCAAATAAACTCGAAATAATTTAAAACTTGGAAATTTTTAAACTATTAAAACAAATTATAATAATCGTCAAATTGAGCATGGCCACCACTGAGCTTCTCCCGACCTGATCCATTATGATCATCACCTGAAAAATAGTCCCACAAGGGGTGAGTCAAACAGACTCAATGTGTAACCACAACACTAAGTCATAATAGATATCGCATAACAAATCATAGATATTCACATAACATTTAAAAAATGATGCAATCCCGAACCCAAACCTAAATGCCATCTGCTACACATCACCCGTACCAACCATCACGCCGTGGGGACTACTAAGTCAACCCTCCATCTGCTACACACCATCGAAGGTAGTCGCTGCAGTCGACGTGCTCATTGCCCTTATGATTTCATGGCATAGCCACCATATATAAATTCGTGACATAAGTCACCACATACTTATATTGTGACAAAAGTCACCACATTCTTATATTGTGACATAAGTCACCACATACTTATATTGGGGTATAAAACCACCAATTCACTTCCCCTTTACATATCACCCATATGCCCATGTCATACAATTATCGTTAACCATATCATATTCCTTATTCACATTCTTATAATTTCATGTATATGCCATAGCAAAATTTATCATACTCATTGTAGGAGTAGGAAAAGCGATACTGAGTACTTTGTACCATTACATGGTAACTTAGCCATAATCTTACACTTTTATATTAGCACATATAATAAATTAAAAGTAAATCTATCAAGATTTAGTGTGGAATTACACATCGATATACTTAGCAAATTTACTCCAAATCCCAAAACTCGATCTCTTGATTTAGATCTCAATTCCTACATTTGATCAATCACCTTGATGTTTAGCAAAATTCTATTCGGCTATGTGATTAAATCCTGAAGGATCATTGCGACAAAAATCTTACCTTGCTTGCCGATTTGAGTACATCTCAAATCCAAAAATTTGTGATCTTGCCCCCTAGCAATCGACCAAAACTAGGTTACCTAAATAATTAGTTTCCAGCTTTTGAATGAACAAGAAATAGATTGGACTACCAAATTTAGCTTTGGCCGATTAAAATATTCACTTACCTTTGTGAATCTAAAATCCCGAAAACTTGTCACTTGGCTTAAGAAGATGTCGAAATACCTTAGATCTAAAATCTCGGATGATCTCCCTAGAAATCGGCTAATATGGAAGATCCTAAAATTTACCTTCCAAGTTTCGGCCATCAAGATTAGGAGAGATTAGATTTTGATTTCAATAATTAGGAGAAGAAATAAAGAAAGTAGATTGATATAGGTGGTATTCCTTATCAATTTAATAAAATGTCTTTCTTTGAAGTGGAGAAATTCGGTTCTAGAGGATAGGGAGTATTCGCTATGGCCACTAATATGTGAGATTAGGCTTTAATAAGGAAAAGAAAAGAGAGTGTGGGGTTTTGAGAGGAGGGTATTGGCTAGACTTTGCTTGAGTTTTTGGCTTTTGAAAAGTTTGCAAAAGGAAGAAGAAAGGTGAAGAAATCGGCAATGGTTACTTGTGTTTTTCGCTTTTTAAAAAAATAAAGAGAGAAGGAGAAGAGTGGCTAGAGAATTGGCAGAGACTTCAAAGGAGAAAAGAATAATAGCCTTACTTTTCCTCCTCTTGCAGAAATTACACCAAGAGAGTCCTTGGCCGACCACCTCTTCCTCTCACTTATCAAATTCCTTAATTCACTCTTCCTTACCCTTTTCCTACCTTAGCCGAAATTCCTAGGAGAATTAGACCTCATCTCAAACTCCTCTCATAGACTCCTTTTTGCCATCCACGTCTCTTCTCCTTGTAGCAAAAATAAAAATTCTTTTATTTGCTTCCCTAGCGACTCGAACCTTGGCCCATTTACCCTGCTAGTGTCGTCATTCCCAGAGGTTTTAAGTGGTGTCTCCGGGCCACTTTTCTAAGCCCAATTATATGTCATATTTCCCTTGTTTATTTTCTTAAGGCCTTATCAAGCTTAGCTCCCCTTTTAAATTTAAAATCCAATAATTTCTAAAGTATTTAATTGCACACTAGGGTTCACAAAATCCATAATGCACATTCA
Organism: Gossypium rotundifolium; assembly: GCA_025506655.1. Taxonomy (NCBI): domain Eukaryota; kingdom Viridiplantae; phylum Streptophyta; class Magnoliopsida; order Malvales; family Malvaceae; genus Gossypium; species Gossypium rotundifolium. Next base: position 12,940,562 of record CP106733.1, read on the forward strand.
CAACACACATAAGCATGCTATTTCATATAATTTAGCAATAGTGCATAAGCCCTAATCCGGGATATTATAGTTCTACCCCCTTAAAATAATTTCATCCTCGAAATTACCTGGCTAGAATAGGTGGGGGTATTGCTGTCGTATTGCTTCTTCTGGCTCCCACGAGGCTTCTTCCGATCCATGATTTTGCCACAACACCTTGACCAAAGGGACCGATTTCCTTCGTAGCACTTTCACATCTCGTTCCAGAATCTAAATCGACTCTTCCTCGTAGGACAAGTCTGGCCTTAGCTCCACCTCTTCAACCGGAACTATGTGAGATGGATCCAATCGGTATCGACGTAGCATGGAAACATGGAATACGTCGTGCATCTGCTTTAATTTTGGAGGCAACTCTAACTGATATGCCACTGGTCCAATTCGCTTCAAAACCTTATAAGGTCCTATAAACCTTGGACTTAACTTCCCTTTCCGACCAAATCTCATTACCTTTTTCCAAGGTGAAACCTTAAGAAACACTTGATCTCCCACATCAAATTCTATTTCCTTCTGTTTGAGATCTGCGTACGACTTCTGTCTATCAGATGCTTCCTTCAACTAAGCCCGAATTACACTAACCTTCTCTTCGGACTCTGCCACAATTTCTAGACCCAAAATCTAACGTTCTCCCAATTTTGTCCAACATGTAGGAGTCCGACATTTTGACCATCTGATTGCCTCATCTGATTGCCATCCGAATCTTGGCCTCATAGTTTGTTGTTGTAGGAAAATTTCGCTAGAGGCAAATATTCCTCCCAACTTCCTCTGAAATCCATCACACAGCCCCTCAACATATCCTCTAACACTTGGATTACCCGTTCAGACTGCCCGTCCGACTGTGGATGAAAAGCCGTAGTAAAATCTAACTTAGTGCCTAAAGCCTGATGCAATGCTTTCCAGAACTGAGAAGTAAACCTTGGGTCCCTATCTGAGATAATCGACACCGGCACTCCATGCAACCTTACGACTTCCGCCACATACAACTTTGCCAACTTCTGCAAAGAATAATCAACTCTCACTGGAATAAAGTGCGCGGACTTGGTCAAACGGTCCACTATTACCTATACCGAGTCCTTCTTAGTAGGCGTAAGGGGAAGCCCACTAACGAAGTCCATGGTAATTCTCTCCCACTTCCATTGCGGAATCATGATTGGCTGAAGCAATCCTGACGGAACTTGGTGTTCAGCCTTAACTTGCTGACACGTCAGATACTTGCCAACGTATTCAGTCACTTCCCATTTAAGATTAGGCCACCAAAATTGTTCCCTTAAGTCTCTGTACATCTTACTACCTCCGGGATGCATAGCATAAGGGCTATTATGCTATTCCCGAAGAATTCTTTGCCTAAGTTCCATAACCTTGACATCTGAGACCTTACCCTTGAAGCACAATACTCGCCGTCATTAACACCATAACCTTCCAACTCTCCATTCTGCGTTTGTCGTAACTTAACACTTAGATCTTCATCCACCAACTGTCCTTCTTTTACTTCATTCAGCCACGTCGGCTTGACTTGCAACTCTGCTAGCAAACTTCCATCGTCATTGAGACTTAAATGTGCGAACATCGCCCTTAAATCCGTCACTACCTTCTGACTTAGGGCATCCGCCACTACATTTACTTTGCCCGGGTGATACTATATCGAACAATCATAGTCCTTCAATAATTCCACCCACCTTCGCTGTCTCAGATTCAACTCCTTCTGAGTCAGCAGATACTTAAGGTTTTTGTGGTCTGTGTACATCACCGACTTTTCTCCATAAAGATAATGCCTCCACACCTTAAGGGTAAAGACTACTGCCGCCAATTCCAAGTCGTGCATCGGGTAGTTAACCTCATGTGGCCTTAGTTGCCGAGACGCGTAAGCAACTACTTTTCCATCTTACATAAGGACACCTCCCAATCCTGTATGGGAAGCATCACAATACACTATAAAATCCTTCCCCGCCTCTGGCTGAATCAAAATCGGAGCTTCAGTCAAGACATTCTTAAGCTTTTCAAAGCTCTCCTGTTGCTTATCAGTCCATATGAAAGGTACTTCCTTTCTCAACAACTTTGTCAAAGGTGCGGCTATTGACGAGAACCCTTCCACAAACCGTCTATAATAGCCTGCCAATCCTAAGAAACTCCGAACTTCTGGCAGTGACTTAGGAGGTTTCCAATCCAAAACTGCCTCAATCTTCCGAGGATCAACCCTTATTCCTTCAGCGGATACTACATGTCCTAAAAATGTAACCTCCTTAAGCCAAAATTCACACTTGTTGAATTTGGTGTAAAGCTTCTTCTCCCTCAACACTTGCAACACAACTCGGAGGTGCTCATCGTGTTCTTCTTCTGACTTTGAATATACCAAGATATTGTATATGAACATGACAATGAACCGATCCAAATAGGGTTAGAAAACCCGGTTCATCATGTCCATAAACGCGGTTGGGGCATTTGTCAAACCGAACGGTATTACCATGAACTCAAAATGCCCATATCTTGTTCGGAAAGCCGTCTTATGGATATCAGCCTCATTCACCTTAAGCTGATGATATCCGGACCTTAGGTCGATCTTTGAGAAAAGCTACGGCCCCTTAAGTCGATCGAACAAGTCATCTATCCTTGGCGAGAGGATACTTGTTCTTGATGGTCGACTTGTTCAAGCGGACGATAATCTATGCACATGCACATAGTTCTATCCTTTTTCTTCACAAATAAGACCGGTGCTCCCCATGGAGACACACTGGGTCGGATAAACCCACGGTCAAGCAATTTCTGAATCTGAGCCTTAAGCTCAACCAACTCCTTTGGTGCCATTCATGCGGGGCAATGGACACGGGGAGTGGCAACAAGTCAATTCCAAACTCCACCTCCCCGTCCAGGGGTATTAGGGTAATTCCTCGGAAAGATATCCTCATATTCCTTACAGTTCTTACTTCACTAACTCCCCTTCTTTTGTATCCAAAGCACTAATGAAGGCCATAAATGCCTTACAACCCTTAGAACCATCTTATCAGCCTTTAAAGCCGAAACTACGTTAGACAACTAGTTTCGTCTTTCTCCTATCATAACTATCACTTCATCCTCTAGGGTTCTTAACTCCATTCATTTGGCTGTACAATCCAACACAGCCCGATGCTCCACTAGCCAATCCATTCCAAGTATGAGATCGAATTTTCCAAAAGGTAATTCCATTAAGTCGGCTGGAAATACCACTCCTTGAAGTTCCAAAGGTACTCTCCGAAACATTTTATTCACCACTACAGTTTGACCTAGTAAGTTTACTACGGTCATTTCCCTACTAGAAAGTTCAGAGGCTATTTCTAGAGTTTCAACTATTCTACATGCAACATAAGAATGGGTCGAGCCCACATCGATCAAAGTAAAATAAGGCTTGCCATAAATAAGGAACGTACCGGTTATGATGTTCCGTGCATCACTATCCTCCCTACAGTGAACTGCATACACCAAGCCCGGCTGTCTTGCCTCTGTATTACCACCACCTCGGCTCGGTGTTCCACGTCCTCTTCTGGTACCATTTCCTCTGTTATTCGAACCACGACCCTGCTGAGGCTGCTGTCCCCCACTACCAGCCTGATTAACATTCTGAGCTACCGATCGATTCCCTTATGGTCTCATCGGACAGTCCTTAATCATATGGTCCTTTGACCCACACTTGAAGCATCCCCCTGTCTTCTTCCAACATTCGCCTAAGTGCTTTTTCCCACATTGATCACAAGTAGGGTACTGGCCTCTAGTGGCAGCTTGCTGACCTTGCGGCCCTTCAAACCTAGGCCTCTTTTGTTCATTCCTAGATGGCCTTGACGATCCAAATCCTCTCTTCTGCCTATTTCAATCGGAGTTCTACCTTACAGACTCCTTGATACCCTCGGCCACTTTAGCCTTTTCCACCAACACAGCAAATTCTTGCTCCTGTTGCGAGGCTATTAATAATCTTAGGTCATCTCTTAGTCCGTCTTCAAACCGGACACACCGCTCATGCTCAGTTGACACTATGCCTCAATCATAACGGCTCAACCTTAGGAATTTAGCCTCGTACTCAGCTACGGACTTGTTTCCTTGAACGATCTAGGAAAGCCTTTCTCAGGCATCAATATAATGAGTGCCAACATACTTCTTACGGTATCTTTGCTTTAGCATACTCCCACGTGAGTTCCTCGGTTGTAGCACCATCCCGCACCGTGAGCCACCATTGATATGACTCATCGCGGAGAAGCGACACCAGTCCTTTCAACTTTTCCTCGTCAGTTAAGTCGAGCTCATCCATAATCCACTCAGTCGCCTCCAACCAATACTCAGCGGTATTGGGTGCTACACCTGATACACCATGGAACACTTCAGCTCCGTTGGCTCAGAGTCGCTCAGGTACCAACTTTCGAGCTCCCATGCCTCCACCTGCTCCTGCTACCCTTTCCAGGACCCGCAGCATCGCTTGTGACATCTGCGTCATCCCCGTCTGGTCTTGATATTCCACATCGGTGGTGGGGTGGTGGTGGTGGCATTTCATTTCAGATCCTTGACCCGATCTAATGGCTTCAGACACAGTCCTTCAGCCTCTACCACGGCCTCGCACGCTACGGCCACGTCCCCTTGAATTCATACTTGCGTTTATCCGGTTAAAGAGTTTTATACATTAGTTTGGTTCTCCGATTTATCACGAGCAGCTTTATGTTTAATAGTTTTAAGAAGTTGTTCTTTTGATTCATACATATAGTCTCACATCATTCATTTAGTCACACATGAACTTGTGTTCATTACAGGAGAAATGTTGTAATTGTCGTTGTTTGTTGTTTTCCACTACCTGAGGGTATTTTCGTAATTTTATCCCATAGGGTTTTTGGTAATTTTCAAATTAGAGTATTTGAAAATGTCATAAAATAGAGGTTGTTGATATTTTACAAAATTAAAATACTTGTTGGAAAAATTTTAAGGGTAAAATGGTAATTTATACACTAGGGGTATTTTGTAATTTTACAAGTCGGGTCATTTGGTAATTTTTCACAAAGATATGGTTCTGGTGACCTTCAAAATAAGGGTATTTTTTAAGATTTCTAATTTGAGGGCACTTCGTTGATTTTTCCTTACTGAGGGTATTTTGGTCATTTTGTAAGTCAGGGGTAATTTCGTAAATTTTTTTCAAATCATGGTGTCTTTGATATTTTGTGAAGTTTTTGGATATTTTTGCAAAACCAAAAATTGTTATTGAAATCGGGGGTAGTATGGTAATTTTGGAAAATCAAGGGCATTTTAGTAATTTTTACCACTAAGGGTATTTAGGTAATTTGTAAATTAAAATTCTTAGAAAGTTTTTCCAAAATAATAATTTTCATAATTTCAAAAGGGTAGTTTGTTGACTTTTTAAAACTAGGGTTTCCATAAAAATGTGGCTAGTCCCTTTCGGGTTTTAATTATTGGGTTTGGCAGTGGCTAAGTCCTCTTGGTTAGGGTGAACCGAAGCTACGCACTGTAGGATTCGAGTGGAGAGGAGGTGAGTCACACTGATCGCTTAAATACCAAGCTTCCACCGAAACCAATCCTAGACATGCGCACAATGGTTACCACACCCTAACTTCGTGACTTAGACATGAGGTTTGTTTAATTGTGCCTTAGAGTTTTATGTAATTGTTGGGGTAAACTAGTCCTAGGATTTAATTCCTAATCCACTAGTCTATGTCCCTATATATCCCTACATACAAATCACAAAGAGGTTAGGAGTACTTACAGTGGACTTGGTCTGAGTCTCGGGTGCCATGCCGAAAGCTTTGTTTATTTCTTAGAAAAGTCTATTTTCAAAAAACAGAAAATATTTTGGGCCCTAAAAGCCCTCAACACCGAGTTTTAAATCAGGCTCTGATACCAAACTGAAACACCCCAAACCCGACCCACAAGCCCTGACCAGATCTGGCATGCTTCTAAAGAAAATCCATTCAAATCATGTTTGGAAACTTTGCTAAAAACTTGTGTATTTTTGAAAAGATTGGATTTCGGTTGAGTTCGAAATTTAATTCTGTTTTGATTAGGTGTCAAAACATTTGATATTTATACTTAAGAAAATTTACTTTTAATCTTTAATATGGCAATAATTATATCGTACTAAGTACTTTAATAGCATGCATAGATAGTTTAGTACTGATGGCCTTATTACATCAAATAAACCCGAAATAATTCAAAACTTGGAAATTTTTAAACTATTAAAATAAAATATAATAATCGTCAAATTGAGCATGGCCACCACTGAGCTTCTCCTGACCCAGTCCATTACTGATCATCACCTGAAAAATAGCCCCACAAGGGGTGAGTCAAACAGACTCAATGTGTAACCACAACACTAAGTCACAATAGATATCGCATAAAAAATCATACATATTCGCATAACATTTAAAAAATGATGCAATCCCGAACCCAAACCTAAATGCCATCCACTACACATCACCCGTACCAACCATCACACCGTGGGGACTACTAAGTCAACCCTCCATCTGCTACACACCATCGAAGGCAGTCGCTGCAGTCGACGTGCTCATCGCCCTTATGATTTCGTGGCATAGCCACCATATATAAATTCGTGACATAAGTCACCACATACTTATATTATGACAAAAGTCACCACATTCTTATATTGTGACATAAGTCACCATATACTTATATTGGGGTATAAAACCACCAATTCACTTCCCCTTTACATATCACCCATATGCCCATGTCATACAATTATGCATTAACCATATCATATTCCTTATTCACATTCTTATAATTTCATGTATATGCCATAGCAAAACTTATCATACTCATAGTAGGAGTAGGAAAAGCGTGCACAGGTACTTTGTACCATTACATGGTAACTTAGCCATAATCTTACACTTTTATATTAGCACATATAATAAATTAAAGCCGTAAATCTATCAAGATTTAGTGTGGGGTACACACCTGATATACTTAGCAAATTTACTCCAAATCCCAAAAACTCGATCTACTGATTTAGATCTCAATTCCTACATTTGATCAATCACCTTGATGTTTAGCAAAAGTCTATTCGGCTATGTGATTAAATCCCAAAGGATCATTGCGACAAAAATCTTACCTTGCTTGTCGATTTGAGTACTTCTCAAATCTCGAAATTTGTGATCTTGCCCCCTAGCAATCGGCCAACACTAGGTTACCTAAATAATTAGTTTCCGGCTTTTGAATGAACAAGAAATAGATTGGACTACCAAATTTAGCTTTGGCCGATTAAAATATTCACATACCTTTGTAAATCTAAAATCCCAAAAACTTGTCACTTGGCTTAAGAAGATGCCGAAATACCTTAGATTTGAAATCTCGGATGATCTCCCTAGAAATCGGCTAATATGGAAGATCCCGAAATTTACCTTCCAAGTTTTGGCCATCAAGATTAGGAGAGATTAGATTTCGATTTCAACAATTAGGAGAAGAAATAAAGAAAGTAGATTGATATAGGTGATATTCCTTACCAATTTAATCAAATGTCTTTCCTTGAAGTGGATAAATTCGGTTCCTAGAGGATAGGGAGTATTGGCTATGGCCACTAATATGTGAGATTCGGCTTTAATAAGGAAAAGAAAAGAGAGTGTGGGGTTTTGAGAGGAGGGTATTGACTAGACTTTGCTTGAGTTTTTCGACTTTTGAAAAGTTTGCAAAAGGAAGAAGAGAAAGGTGAAGAAATCGGCAATGGTTACTTGTGTTTTTCGGCTTTTTTAAAAAATAAAGAGAAGGAGAAGAGTGGCTAGAGAATTGGCGAGAGACTTCAAAGGAGAAAAGAATAATAGCCTTACTTTTCCTCCTCTTGTCGAAATTACACCAAGAGAGTCCTTGGCCACCACCTCTTCCTCTCACTTATCAAATTCCTTAATTCACTCTTCCTTACCCTTTTCCTACCTTAGCCGAAATTCCTAGGAGAATTAGACCTCATCTCAAACTCCTCTCATAGACTCCTTTTGTCGTCCACCTCTCTTCTCCTTGTAGAAAAAATAAAAATTCTTTTATTTGCTTCCCTAGCGACTCGAACCTTGGCTCATTTACCCTGCTAGTGGCGTCATTCCCAAAGGTTTTAAGTAGTGTCTCTGGGCCACTTTTCCAAGCCCAATTATATGTCATATTTCCCTTATTTATTTTCTTAAGGCCTTATCAAGCTTAGCTCCCCTTTTAAATTTAAAATCCAATAATTTCTAAAGTATTTAATTACACACTAGGGTTCACAAAATCCATAATGCACATTTACAACAAACATAAGCATGCTATTTCATATAATTTAGCAATAGTGCATAAGCCCTAATCCGGAATATTACATCTCTATAGTTTTTATTTTATTCATCCTATTTGAGAAACTGTTCTATACTTCCAAACATTTAAATCCTCCATTAACATTGTCGAATTCTCTCTCTAGTATTAGCCAAGATCTCTAAGTTAAGGTAAGAGTAGATTTTGATTAGTTCTCATAATCTATTCTCGATTTTGAAAAGGCAAAAGCCAAAAGCTAATAGTATAATGGTTTATGATGGGTGGCAAGTCGGGATTTGAAGGAAGCCTAGTCGACTAGATCTAAAAGCCAAAATTCATAAGTCTCCAATTTGGGATTTTTAAGGTAAGAAGATTTTCCTAGATTTCTATTAGATTTCATCATTATATACAAGATTTTAACTTTATAAGGAGGATTAACGATTAAATATTATTATAGTAACTCGATAAGGATTTATGATGGAATTAAAATAGATCGGGCAAAGAAAGAATCCTAAGTTTAAGAAACGAAGCGGTATCTTACATTCGAGATTGGCCAATTGGTTGTGGACCGACTTGAACAACACCTTAGGCGGATAGCAGTTGTATCGACTAAGGATAGCGTCGATATAGAAAGCCTCTTTTTATCGGTAGTCAGGTGTGTAGATTCTTGACACATAAGCTTTGTTATATTGTAACGTCCTAAATTAGGGGTTGTTTGCAATTTAATTATTTTCATGTGCGTGCTTGAAGAAATATGTATGCTTGAATGCTTGACATATTCTAGGGTCTAGACATAACCCCGGGCTAGGTCTGACTTAGGGCTGAAATATCTTTTTAGTGCTTAAGAGGAGGGAGCTAGGTGAGATAGGGGTGAAGAGAAAATTTTGGGAGAAGCATGACACAAGGAGCTGGTTGGAAGAAGTGGCGTTGGGCAACCTTAAGGGCTGGAAGTGACGCTTGGCGCAGGTCTTGGGTTCGAGCTGCTGGAGTGGCGTATGGAGTTTTAATTTTTGCGTTAGGTTTAAGGTGATGGGCTAGGAAGGCCTTAAAATTAAAAAGAGTGGGGATTTTGGACATGAAAGTCGGATTGGTAAAGTGGCATAGGGCCTTGGTGAATGCGGCCCAAGCAAGGGGGAGGAGGACTCGAGTTCGAGTCACGGTGATAGCATAGGGGTTTTTCTTTTATTTTTGCAAGTTGGCGCCATGGAGAGGGAAGTGTTGGACGACAATTGGGACTTTGGAAGGATAGGGATAAACATCATTTTTTTCTATTTTATTTGAAGAGATTAGATAAAATATATCAAAAGGGGTGAGAGTTGGCCGTATAGTGGATTGTGGGCAAGAGGGCTATCGATTTTAGGGAGTTCTTAATAGGGCCGAATGCCTTAGACTCATTTGTTGATTGTTTTTCTTCTTTTCTCTCAAATAGCTAGCCAAAATTTCCATCACCTTCATCTCCCTCTTTTCCCTTTGAAGCTTTGAAGCCGAAATCACCACCCTCATCTTGTTTTTCTTCTCTCCTCTTCACCATATTTTGTGCTGAAACCTCCAAGCTTTCCTTTTGTCTTGCTTTGGCCTAATAGCAAGAGGACACGGATTCTTTTCAGGATTTCTTCTTTAAATCAGTCAGTAAGGGGTAAGTGGACATGGCCGAATGACTTTTGTTTGAATTATGGTTGTGGCCGAATGACCTATGACTCATATTAATGTGATTAAACCGATTGTAGGGGAGGCCATAGCCGATTGATGGAAGCTTTTGGGATTTGATTCTCCAAGGTAAGATGGTAAGCCTATATGGTATTCGGCCATAGGCCACTTTCCATAGATTTGCTTATAGCCGATTTTAACAAAGTGACATATAGGGATTTTAACAGTTTCAGAGGATAGAAGTGGCTTTCTGGGATTTCAATTTGCTTTGGTGAGTGATAGTAAGTTTCGGCCTAAGGCCATCTTTCAGGTACAATTAATCCTTCGGGATTATTAGTATAGTCGAATGGCTATTTGGTCTAAAAGTGTGTGTGTTGGCCGATTGTAGGGAGAACAACCTCTCGGGGTTTTGCTAGTTTAGTTTGGGATTTCTCCTTAGATCTTGAGTAAAACAGGTGTGTAAACTCTTACACACTTTATTAGCATAGATTTATTTATTATGTTCTTTGTATAACCTCTCATGTTGTAACTTTGCCTTGTGGGCATAAGCTTGGATTCTAGGTAAGTCCCTTATTACGTGATCTATGATGTATGTTTGTGCATGCCATCATATGTTGTTGAATGCTATGCTATACATAAATGCATGATATATGGGATTATGATATTTGTTTTGTGAGCATGATGATAGTGGGATTGATGAGAGGAGGGGGATGATCTCTATGGACTGTCACCAGTGGTTTTGACCACAAGATGGGTTGACCCCATCAGATTAATTATGACTTAGGTCACCAGTGGTTTTGACCACACCGTTGATAAATTGTGACTAAGTCCCAGTGGTTTGGTACCACCAGTGGTTTTGACCACACATTGATAATTGTGACCTATGGTCATCGATGGTTTTGACCACACGATGGGTTGGCCCTATCACTTGATTTGTGACTCTAGTCACTAGTGGTTTTGACCACGGTGGTTTTGACCACAGGGGTAGTTAAAGGAGTATAGATGGTTAGTTTGGGTTGCATGTTTGCATGTTTACTAATAATTTGTGTATGAGTTGCACTTAGGGTTGGGGATTTATACTTTGAGTCTTGGTGACTCACCCTTTCCCATATTATTTTGCGGATGAGTAGATCAGAGATGGGCAGGAGAGGACTCGGCGGCCATGCTTGTTCCTTGGATTTGGAATTTTATTTGATTAGGTTCAAGTTTATTTATTTTTTACTAAATTTTTATTTGGGTTGTAATAAGGCCGCTAGTTTATTATTTTGGATGTTTACATAGTTGTTTTTACTTTACTTATACCACATTACAAATGAAACTATAAAATGTTAAGTGAATCGGTTAAAAGTAACATTTTCAAAATTAAGTAACTTCTACGAGTTTTCAAAAATGTTACCATCGGGTAGCAAAATTCACCAAGTTAACAATAACTCTGATGAACTTTAAAATTTTAAATGATCAAATGTTTTCAAAGGGTTTTCAACCCAACCATGTTTATAAAAAAATCAATCCCTCCTGAGTTTTATCAAACACTGTTTTATAACCTTATCAGAATTTTCAATTTTTTCACCAGAAGATCAAAATCTTTCAAACGTTTTTACTCCGTGACATACCAGATTCGGTCAGGGCTCACGGGTCGGGTTTGGGGTGTTACATTTTTGGTATCAGAGCCCGGTTCAAAACTCGACTGTGGGGGGCCCAAGGCCCAAAATGTTTTGCTTTTGTTAGTAGGCCTTATTGGGATGTTTTGGGAAACTGTTTATGGTTTGAACAACATGGCACCGAGTCTCCGGTACCAATCACTTGAGTAAGTAATTCTATCTATTTTTGTGAATATGTGATAGGGGTAAATGGGTAACTTGGGAGCGTAGAATAGAATGATAGGTATTGAACTCTAGGACTAGTCTACCCCAACTACTACATAAGACTAAATTGCTTAATTAAACAAACCTGTGTCTAAGTCGCCGAGTTAGGGTGTGGTAACCATGGTGTGCATGTCTAGGATTGGTATTCGGTGGGAGCTTGGTATTTAAGCAGTCCGCATGACTCACCTCCTCTCCACTCGAAACCTACCTGGTGCGTAGCTTCGGTTCACCCTAACCAGGAGGACTTATTCATGGGCTAAACCCTAACTAAAACCCGAAAGGGAACAAGCTGTATTTTCATAAAAACCTTAATTTTAAAACTCTTGAAATTTCTTTTTAATGTGTGGGAACTATTGTTTTACAACATTTCTTGAAAAAATAAAAAAATTTTGATTTGTAGAATTACTAAAATACCACAGTGGTAAAATTACAAAACATACTTGGTTTATGAAACTCCCAAAATGCCCACAGTTTTAATCAAAATTTTCATTACATATAAAGTGCCCAAAACCTTAATTTGCAAAATATCAAAAATATCATGATTTTAAAAATTACGAAATTGCCCCAACCTACAAAATTACCAAAATGACCCTGATTATCAAAATTTTTGCTACATCATCAACTTGGAAAACAAATTCTCAAGAAGAACCCTCAAAGTCTAGCAACATTTGGAAATACCCTGGAATTAGCAAACTTTACAAAGTTATCCTGGTTTATTACCAAAATACCCCCGAGTTTCAAAATCACCGAAATACCTCAGAATTTCAAAATTTTTCAAAATACCCCGGGAATTTAAAAGTTCCAAAATACTTTTTGACAAAATCATTCAAGAACTTTTATTTTTGGAAATTTACAGAAATACCCATGTAGGTTAAAATTACAGAAATACCCCCGGGTAGTGAAATGACAAAAATGCCCCTACACGTTAGATATGGTCTGTGAATGTTGTTTGTGTGATGGATGTACTTAGAGCTAGGAGATAAGTCTAAAACTGGAGCTATAGGTAGATTCGATTTTGAAAGAATCACTTCAAAAATTATTTTTCATAAAATTGCTCGTGGGTAAACAGTGAACAGTATAATTAATGCATAAAATTCTTAATCAGATAAACACGAATGAGAAGAATGAATACAAAAGGTCGTGGACGTCTGCCGCGTGGCCGGGGTAGGGGTAGGATGACCTTGTCGGAGCCAGCAGGGTCTGGTCATGGGTCTGAAAATGAGATCTTTGGATCTGCCGTGGTGGCCGAGTTCGAGAATCGAATGGGGTGGTAACGATGTGGTATCCCAAGTTGTACTTTGTGTGTTGGAGCGAGTTGCCGAGGCGGTGCAGTCTGAGCCCGTAAATTGTAGTTGAGCGACTCGGGCTAACGGAGCAGAAGTGTTTAGAGGAGTTTCTAGAGTGGCACCAGTCTGTGAGTATTGGTTGGAATCAACTGAGAGGATCATGGGTGACCTGGATTTTACAGCTGAGGAGAAGTTAAAGGGTATAATCTCTCTGCTTCGGGATGAGTCATATCAGTGGTGGCTCACCGTAAGGGATGGAGCGATAGCGGAAGATCTCACATGGGAATTCTTTAAAGCTGCCTACCAAAAGAAATATATAGGAACTAGCTACGTGGATGCGCAGTGGAAGGCTTTCTTGAACCTGGTTTAGGGTAATAAGACAGTGGCGGAGTATGAGGCCGAATTTCTCCGGTTGGCGGGTATGCTCGTGGTATTGTAGAGTCTTGAGCATGAACGCGTGTTAGATTTGAGGATGGGGTGAGAGATGAGTGAGGATGATGATAGCTCTACAATAGGAGCAGGAGTTCATTGTCCTAGTGGAGAAATTAAAGGTTCTTGAAGGGTAAGGCGATCGGTTAGGCGAATCAAGATAGGAGTTGGAATAAGAGGAGCATGGCGCACATCTTCACGTGGTTACGCAAGTTCTAAGGAGAAAGCAGGTTGTACGCCAAATTCAAACAAGTGTGAGTTACGGCTTAAGGAGGTAACTTTTCTAGGGCATGTTGTTTAATTTGAGGAATCAGGGTGGATCCCCGTAAGATTGAGGCAGTATTGGAATGGAAACCACCGAGGTTGGTTACGAAAATTTGAAGTTTTCTAGGGTTGGCAGGATATTATAGGAGATTCAATGAAAATTTCTCCTTGATCGCAACACCGTTGACTAAGTTACTAAGAAAAGGAGTTTCGTTTGTGTGGTATGAGAAGCAGCAAGAGAGTTTCGATAAGCTGAAGAGGATCTTGACAGAAGCACCAGTCTTGATCAGCCTGAGGCAGAAAAGGAATTCACTGTGTATTGTGATGCATCGCATACTGGTTTAGGGTGTGTGTTAATGCAAGAAGGGAAGGTGGTTGCTTATGCATCACGGCGATTGAGGCCTCATGAAGCTAACTATCGACACATGATTTGGAATTGGCTCTTTGTGGTTTTTGCCTTGAAGATTTGGAGGCACTATCGTATGAGGAGAAATCGGTGAGTGTACCACAGATCACAAGAGTCGAAGTACCTCTTGACTCGAAAGGTTTAAATCGAGGCGTGGAGGTGGATTGAGTTCTTGAAGGACTCGATTGCTCAATCAAATACCATCCGGTAAGGCTAATGTGGTAGGCGATGCATTGAGCCGTAAGGTGGTAGCGGATTTGCGAGCAATGTTTGCTCACCTAAGTCTCTATGAAGATGGGAGCCTTTTGGCAGAGTTGCAAGTGAAGCCGTCTTGGATTGATGAGGTCAAAAAAAGGCAAATGACCGATGAAGTTTTGAGTACTCGGAGGTTGTAAGTACAGAGCGGTGAGGCCGAAGAGTTCAGCTTGGGTAGTGATAGAGTGTTGTATTTCCAGGGGAGAGTATGCATGCCTAAGGATGATGATTTGAGGCAGCGAATCCTTAAATAAGCTCATAGCGATCCGCACGCTATGCACCGGAAGCGACAAGATGTATCGAGATTTAAGGGAGCGATTTTGGTGGTGGTCTTAAGCGGAAATAACTTAGAGTTGGTGGGCAAGTGTCGACATGCTAGTAAGTTAAGGTGAGCATCAATTGCCATCGGTATTACTGTAGGTAAAAGATCCCACCGTGGAAGTGGGAGGAGATTACTATGGATTTCATAAGTGGGCTTCCCCTTACGCCTAGTAAGAAAGATGCAGATTGGGTGATAGTAGACCAGTTGACCAAGTCGGCCCATTTCATACTGGTAAGGGTTGACTACTCACTTCAAAGGTTAGCCAAGCTGTATATAACAAAGATAGTGCGGTTGCATGGAGTACCGGTGTCCATTATCTCAGATTGGGATCCTCAGTTTACGTCGAGATTCTGGAAGGCTTTACATCAGGAGTTAGGCACGAAGTTGAATTTTAGCACTGCTTTTCACCCACAGTCTGATGGACAATCTGAGAGGGTAATCCAAGTGTTGGAAGATATGTTAAAGGGCTGTGTTTTGGACTTAGTGGTAGTTGGGAGGAGTACCTACCTTTGGCGAGAGTTGCTTATAACAATAGTTGTCAAGCGAGTATTCGAGATGGCACCGTATGAGGTATTGTATGGTCAAAATGTCGTACTCCTACATGTTGGGCTGAGCTAGGAGAGCGGCAGATGTTGGGTCGAGTTAGTGGTAGAGATGAAGATAAGGTCGAGTAATTTGGGCTCGTCTTAAGGAGGCATCGGACGGCGAAGTCCCTGCAGATCTTAAGCGCAGAGAGGTTGAGTATCACGATGGGTGATAAGGTTTTCTTGAAGGTATCACCTTGGAAAAAGTCTTGAGGTTTGGCGGAAGGGCAAGCTAAGCCCTAGGTTCATCGGACCGTACGGTGTTGAAAGCGTGTGGGACCGGTAGCTTACCGACTTGAGTTACGGTAGAGTTGAGCGGATCCATGGCGTCTTTCATGTTTCAATCTTTGGCGCTATCGATCGAGATCCCTCACACGTAGTCTTGGTTGCGAAATTGAGGTGAACTCGGACTTGTCTTTCGAGGAGGAGCCCAGTACAAATTTTGGATCGAGATGTCAAGGTTTTGAGGAGGAAGTCAGTGCCTTTGGTAAAAGTGCTATGGTGAAACCATGATACGGAGGAGGCCACATGGGAACCCGAGGATGTGATCTTTGACAATACCCCAACTCTTGATCCGGTAATTTTGAGGCCAAAATTATTTTTAAGGGTAGGCTGTAACATCTGAATTAGGGGTTGTTTGCAATTTAATTATTTTCATGTCGTGCTTGAAGAAATATGTATGCTTGAATGCTTGACATATTCTAGGGTCTAGACATAACCCGGGCTAGGTCGACTTAATTTGAAATATCTTTTAGTGCTTAAGAGAGGGAGCTAGGTGAGATAAGGGTGAAGAGAAAATTTTGGGAGAAGCATGACACAAGGAGCTGGTTGGAAGAAGTGGCGTTGGGCAACCTTAAGAAATTTGGAAGTGGCCTTTGGCAGTCTTGGGTTCGAGCTCTTTGGATTGGCGTATGGAGTTTTAATTTTTGCGTTAGGTTTAAGGTGATGGGCTAGGAAGGCCTTAAAAATAAAAAGGGTGGGGATTTTGGACATGAAAGTTGGATTGGTAAAGTGGCATAGGGCCTTGGTGAATGTCACCCAAGTAAGGGGAAGAGGACTGAGTTCGAGTCACGGTGATAACATAGGGTTTTTCTTTTATTTTTGCAAGTTGGCGCCATGGAGAGGAAGTGTTGGGCGGCAATTGGGACTTTGGAAGGATAGGATAAACATCATTTTTTTCTATTTTATTTGAAGAAGAGATTAGATAAAATTTATCAAAAGGGGTGAGAGTTGGTAGTATAGTGGATTGTGGGCAAGAGGGCTATCGGTTTTAGGGAGTTCTTAGTAGGGCGAATGCCTTAGACTCATTTGTTGATTGTTTTTCTTCTTTTCTCTCAAATAGCTAGCCAAAATTTCCATCATCTTCATCTCCCTCTTTTCTCTTTGAAGCTTTGAAGCCAAAATCACCACCCTCATCTTGTTTTTCTTCTCTCCTCTTCACCATATTTTGTGCCGAAACCTCCAAGCTTTCCTTTTGTCTTGCTTTGGCGAATAGCAAGAAACCTGATTCTTTTGGGATTTCTTCTTCAAATCGGTTAGTAAGGGGTAAGTGGACATGGCCGAATGACTTTTGTTTGAATTATGGTTATGGCTGAATGGCCTATGACTCATATTAATGTGATTAAACCGATTGTAGGGGAGGCCATAGCCGATTGAAGGAAGCTTTCGGGATTTGATTCTCCAAGGTAAGGTGGTAAGCCTATATGGTATTCGGCCATAGGCCACTTTCCATAGATTTGCTTATATCTGATTTTAACAAAATGACATATAGGGATTTCGACAGTTTCAGAGGATAGGAGTGGCTTTCCGGGATTTCAATTTACTTTGGTGAGTGATAGTAAGTTTCGGCCTAAGGCCATATTTCAGGTACAATTAATCCTTTGGGATTATTAGTATAGCCGAATGGCTATTTGGTCTAAAAGTGTATGTGTTGGCCGATTGTAGGGAGAACAACCTCTCGGGGTTTTACTAGTTTAGTTTGGGATTTCTCCTTAGATCTTCGGTAAAACAGGTGTGTAAACTCTTACACACTTTATTAGCATAGACTGCTTATTATGTTGCTGTATAACCTCTCGTGTTGTAACTTTGCCTTGTGGGCATAAGCTTGGATTCTGGGTAAGTCC
Source organism: Gossypium rotundifolium (assembly GCA_025506655.1). Lineage (NCBI taxonomy): Eukaryota > Viridiplantae > Streptophyta > Magnoliopsida > Malvales > Malvaceae > Gossypium > Gossypium rotundifolium. Next base: position 12,958,023 of record CP106733.1, read on the forward strand.
CCTATTACGTGATCTATGATGTATGTTTGTGTATGCCATCAATGCTGTTGAATGCTATGCTATACATAAATGCATGATATATGGGATTATGATATTTATTTTGTGAGCATGATGATGGTGGGATTGATGAGAGGAGGGGGATGATCTCTATGGACTGTCACCAGTGGTTTTGACCAAAAGATGGGTTGACCCCATCAGTTAATTGTGATTTGGTCACGGTGGTTTTGACCACACCGTTGATAAATTGTAACTAAGTCCGGTGGTTTGGTACCACCGATGGTTTTGACCACACATTGATAATTGTGACCTATGGTCATCAGTGGTTTTGACCACACGATGGGTTGGCCCCATCACTTGATTTGTGACTCTAGTCACCAGTGGTTTTGACCACCAGTGGTTTTGACCACATGGGGTAGTTAAAGGAGTATGGATGGTTAGTTTGGGTTGCATGTTTGCATGTTTACTAATAATTTGTGTATGAGTTGCACTTCCGGGTTGGGGATTTATACTTTGAGTCTTGGTTACTCACCCTTCCCATATTATTTTGAGATGAGTAGATCGCGGAGATGGAGCCGGAGAGGACTCGAGGCGGCCATGCTTGTTCCTTGGATTTGGAATTTTATTTGATTCAGTTCAAGTTTATTTATTTTTTCTAAATTTTTGATTTGGGTTGTAATAAGGCCGCTAGTTTATTATTTTGGATGTTTACATAGTTGTTTTTACTTTACTTATACCACATTATAAATGAAACTATAAAATGTTAAGTGAATCGGTTAAAAGTAACATTTTCAAAATTAAGTAACCTACGAGTTTTCAAAAATGTTACCATCGGTAGCAAAATTCACCAAGTTAACAATAGCTCGATGAACTTTAAAATTTTAAATGATCAAATGTTTTCAAAGGGTTTTCAACACAACCATGTTTATAAAAAAAATCAATCCCTCCTGAGTTTTATCAAACACTGTTTTATAACCTTATCAGAATTTTTAAATTTTTCACCAGAAGATCAAAATCTTTCAAACATTTTTACTCCGTGACATACCAGATCCAGTCAGGGCCCACGGGCCGGGTTTGGGGTGTTACATATATTATATGTATGTTATGGGCTAAAAGCCGAAAAAGGTGTGTAGATCTCTATCACACTAGTTAATCTGAATTATATGTATGTTATGGGCTAAAAGCTAGGAAAATGAGGTTGTATGAGCGATCGTATTACCCGAAAAGGGTAGGCGGGGATGCAGATCGTAATCATAGAAATTTCTCTATGTGTATCAAGTATGTAAAAGTATGTGATCTGTTTAGATAGTTTAATGTTACGATTCTTGCATGTATGCATGGGATGGGATTGATTGATTTACTGGAAGGGGAGGCGGTCATGAGGCGATCGGTGGCTTTGCCACATAGGTCACATAGTGATCGGTCTTTATGACAGGCAGCACAGCTGTCTATATATTATTAAGGTCGCATAGCAATCGGTGGCTTCGCTACATAGGTCACATAGTGATCGGTCTTTATGACAGGCAGCACAGTTGTCGATATGGTGTGTAGCGAATGGAGGGTTGATTGTAGAAATCCCCACGGTGTGATGGTTGGTACGGGGGTGTGTAGAGGATGGACTCATAGGTTTGGGATGGGCCATGTTGCATATTTTGTTACCCTTGTATACGGGCCAAGGCTCATAATGTGTTTGTGGGCCTCAAGCCTTTTTATGTGTTCTCGGGATTTGCACACTGAGTCTTGGTGACTCAACCTTTTATTTTTCCCAACATTTCAGGTGAGCAGTAGATCGTGAACATGGGAGCCGAGGCGGACTCGAGGGGCCATCAAGTTTTATTTCTACAAATTATTTCGGGATTTCTTTAAGTTTATTTTATTTTTATTTGGGATTTTTTTAAGGCCCCTAGTTTTTATTCAACTAAGAAGTTTTCAATGTTATGCAACTTATAAATTTTATGTCAAGGTTTATTTATACTTAATAATACTAATATAAGATTTTATTTTTAAAATGTCACTTATTTACTCTAATAATGTCTAATTAACTTACGACTTCCAAAACCAACAACGCAAAAGTTTTCAATGTACAAGCCGTGACACGCCAGATCCAAATAAACGCATAAATTTGGGTTTGGGGTGTTACAATTGATGTCAAATACCCATAATTTTTTGTAAGATTTTGAGCCTTACAAAGCATATATTCTTTTTCATGCTCACTTTATTGATTATGAGTGTGTCAACTTTGAACTGTTATTCTAGAACTTGCCTCGTTTATGCATGTTGAGACCACATCTATGATTTGGTATACTGAGATGATAAAGGCACCTAGGTTTTAACCCATTCACTCCACTAAAAAGCTTACCTACATAATTAACCCCTAGTGAACCCCGTTGATCTTAACAACACTTTTTATTGATTTACCCGCTAATATTAACCCAAAAACCCTTTGAATTTGTTATCACCATTCTTTTGACTACCTTTCTATCGAGAATTGATTTGATCAAATTGCCTAATTAGTTTATTTCGGTTAGTAAAGTTCTTTCTTTATTATTATGTATTTATTTAGTTTGTTCTTAAAAAATTTTGAAAATTCAAAGTATATTCAGTATTAGCAGTATAAGAAGTAAGCTTGTGCATTTAATTTTAATTAATCAAAGAAAAAGCTCGTATTATTATTAGTTTCAAAGTTTCAATTTATGTAATCAGTTATTTCTAGTTCATTGTTTTTAGGTTAGGTAATTAGTCAATTCGATCTCGATTCTAACCCTTCTAATTCAGCCTTTATCCATACCTTTAACCTAAGCCCCGTTACAACCTGTTAAAGACCTTTTGATTTGTGTATCATCTCATATTACGATGGTGGAGATTTGATTTTCGAGCAAGCCTATGAGATTAACTTTTCGGGTTTGACTTTTGAGTGCTTAATTTTGAACCTTAAAACACTTTTGAGTGATTTGAGTGAACCTTTAGTGAGGATGTCAATCCTTATGCATTTCGAATCAAAGGTAATTATTTAGGAGAGGGAAACACCTATGTTTTTCCGTGCTACAAATATATGACTTAGAATTGTTTGAATCGTTAGGAGTCTTTGGGATAAATTATCCATGTATGAATTATCTGTGAATTATGATGAGGCATTGTTGATAAGAATTGTGAATTATGGAAAGTTTGTTTTAATTATAAAGTTGAGAATTTTGCTTGAGGACAAGCAAAAGCTTAAGTGTGGGGGTATTTGATAAACCATAAAAGTAACATATTTTAGGGCCACATTTAGTATGCTTTTGGATGATTTAGCCCTTGATTTATGTAAAAAGGTGCTCTTAATCCTTTCTTTTAATATTTTATACTCAGGAAAGCACCCGAGGACGAAAAGAACAAGAAACGGGCTTAAAACGGGCTGATTTGGGCTAAAGTGGAAATCGACACGGCCTGGACTTCAAGCCACATGATCGTGCGTCGACAATTAACTAAGACACGGCCATGCCACGATTTACACGGCCGTGGCCCAATCGATAGAATCGAGACATGACCTGAAAATGATTTACACGGGCGTGTACCATGGCCGTGCCCTTGCCTTAGGGAAGAGGAATTCTACTCGGGAAAGGATGCTTGAAGGCAAAGAAACACATTTCAAAGCCTATTCAAACACCTTAGTAGGAATTCTACTTAAATTAGGATACTTAGGGGTCAAGGAAGGCTTCACAAAGTCTATATAAACACCCAAGAGGGCAACTTGCAAGGGGGTTCGGTAGAAGCCGAAACAGGGGTTATCTAGGCCAAGGAGCCGAGCCAGAAAGATCACATTTGTAGGAATCATTCGAAGATAGCCAGTTGATCCATCTCAAGAAGTCAGAATTCTACTCAAGACGGCAGATTTCTCCTTCAATACCTTCAAGGGTTTTAGGGATTTCTTGCGTTTTATTTTATCTTTTCTCTTGAGATGTTTTATTTTCAAGTTATGAACTAAATCCTTCAGATACCTAAAGGGGATGAAACCTAGATGAATTTTGTTATTATTTTCTAAATTATATGATAATACTTAGTTTTTCTTAATTATGCATGCTTAATCTAAATCGATGTGCTTAGGTAGAGGAGGAATAGACCCGCTTGAGAGAAGATCTAGCGTAATTAAGCGAGTTGATCGAGCGCCTAGAGATAGGGTTATGAGATTTTGCGAATTAGGGTGAAACCTAATATGGGAAACCATTGATCGATTCTTTGCTATTCTAGGGGTTATTATAATGACGAGAGTTCCACTAATTAACCTAGGATTAGACATTATTCGCCTCGAAAGAGGGTTTAATATAGGTTAGGGAGTCCTACGGATCAAGCTAAGTAAAGAAATCATATGATTCAGGGGTTAAATAACAAGTAAAGTCTAGGTGGATTCTTCTTGAGGGTATCGTCATAATCAATTGAGTTTCTTCGAGTTATTTCCCAATTTGTTCTTTTTGTCTTTGTGTCTTTCGCTTAGTAGTTGTAAATTAGTTAAAGCAACCAAATCACTCCATATTGCTAAATAATAAAAAAGAAAGTGAGTATTAGTACTTTTAGTTCCTTTGGTTTCGATAATCCAGTCTTGCCTAAGCTATACTACTGTTCGATAGGTACACTTGCCTTTAAGTTGTTGTTAGAGTTAGTTTCTAGGTTTGATCATTCTATTTATAAATTTTAAAGCTCTGATTTCAGCGATCAGAGGTCCACAAGAGAAAGGAGAAATGCTATTCTAGATGACTATGCTGTATTTCTCCAAGAACATGAGGATGATAATGGAATGATGGAAGATGATCTAATCAACTTTCATTAGGCCATGAAAAGTTTTAATTCTCAAAAGTGGATTGATGCCATGGAAGATGAGTATAAGTCTATGCGAGACAATAAAGTTTGGGAACTTGTCCCATTACTTGAAGGTGCAAAACCAATTGGTTGTAAATGGATATTTAAAACCAAGAGGGATGCAAATGGTAATCTGGAGAGGTATAGAGCGCGTCTTGTAGCTAAAGGATATACTAAAAAGAAGGTATTGATTTTCTGAGACTTTCTCTCGGTTTCATCGAAAGACTCATTTAGGATAATCATGGCGCTTGTTGCTCATTTTGATATTGAGTTACATCGGATGGATGTTAAGCTGCGTTTCTTAATGGCAACATTGAAGAAATAATCTAGATGGTGCAACCAGAAAATTTTGAGTCGGAAGACTCAAAGAATATGGTTTACAATTTGACAAAATCCATATATGGACTCAAACAAGCTTCCCGTCAATGGTACCATAAGTTTCATCAAATAATTGTTTCGCTTGGTTTTGAGATGAATAATGTTGATGATTGTGTGTATCACAAATTCAATGGGAGTAAGTACATATTTTTGGTTTTATATGTTAATGGCATACTGCTTGTTCATAATCAGTATAGCCTAAATCAATACCTTAAGAATGATTTTAAAATTACAAAAATGCATTAGATTTTTTACATTTTAGCAGTGGAAAGTCTAATATACGTTCAGGTTTGTATACATTAGAATATTGTGAACACTATTGGGATGTTAGGCAGATATTTTAAGCAACCCTGATTTGGACCATTGGATAACATCCAAGAGGGTTATAAGGTATTTTCAGAGAACAAAAGATTACATGCTCACATATTGGATGTCTAATCAGTTAGAGATCATCAGGTATATAGACTCCGATTTTGATGGAATATGGATATAAGATTTTTTCACTAAGGTGCAAATTGTGAAAACAAATTGCAATATTTTATTCCAGTAGCAACAGGAGCACATCAAAGTAAAAACACATAGACTTTAAGTTCCTGGTTGTTAAATTAAAAGTTTAGAGTGGTTAGGTGCTTATAAAGCATATTAGGACAAACTCCATGATTGCAGATCCGCTTACTAAGGAACTACACCTACGGTTTTATAAGAGCACATTGCTCATATGGGTGTAATGTCATTTAAAAGATATTTGGTTTTAGTGGGAGTTTGTATTTTTAAATGCTTTTATGTTATAGACATTTTTTTAGTTATTAAGTTTATTTTCTACAGAAATAAAGTTTATTTAGTTTATTCACACTCTGATTTTGGTAAAGTTTGATCTCACTAAGGAAGACCAGTTGGAAATAGACATGTTTAGATCATATTGCATGTAATTTCCATGCTACACATCCATACTTGATCTATGTCATTTGGTTGTGTTAATATATGTGATCATGGATAGATTTAGTTACGATATATGTAACGAAAGTCGCCTTGGTTCTATGTTAACATAATTAATAGACGAGATTGTTCGGAATACCTTTTGGATATGATAGTAAAATTTTGAGCTCATAAGGTTATATAATGACATGTAATTATAAAGTTATTAGTATATATATGTGGTCCAAGTGGGAGATTGTTGGAAATTTGGACATCACATATATAATAATGATAATTACATGTTATTATTTACTATCATGATAGGTTAGCCCAAATAAAAAGTGATCTAATTTGGTTAGAATTTTTATTGGGCTTTTAATTATTAAATAAAGTATGGGTCAAATATGTGTAGATACTCTTCTTATCAAATTCTAATTAATGATGGGCTAATTAGAATTTGATTAGAACTAATATACTAAGGTTATAAAGATTAGGGTTATGGTCTCCAAATTATACACAAGATATCTTTTCTAATATCCCATCATTAGGAAAGAGAGCATATATTCTTTGAATTTCTTGTGTTCTAATTTGGAAAATCAAATCCCCAAGATCCGGCAAAACTTCAAGAAATTCATGGATTCAGGTACGCTCCCGCATTTAGTTTTATTCTTGATTTATTCTTGATGATTTGACATGATAGATCCTGGTTTATTAAGTTTTATTTCAGATTTATTTTACAAATCTAACAATTATTTGAGCAGTAAGTATAAATTTCATAAGTAGTATATGTATAAAAATCGATTGTTGAATGTATGTATGTTCGGATTTTGTAACTATGAAAGGTGATAGATTAGTATGCTTTTTTACTTGAATGATGAATGGATTTAAGACTTATGAGTAGTCTATTTTTAAATGTTTGGATATTCGGTTTAAGGGTTAATAAATGTGTAAATTTTCTATTACAATGCATTTTGGCTTGTTATGTAATTGCTTATAACTTACTAAGCTATGATAGCTTCAGTGTGTTTATTGTATGGTTTTATAGATTTTGAAGTTTAGCTACGAGCTCGGGGATCGTTTTGGAACATAGTCACACTATCGATCACTATTTCGGTATTTTAAAAGTTTGAAACTATGAACATATATGGCATGTATAGGCTAGAAATATTATGTTTGGTTTTGAAGTTGTATATATTTGTATAAGCCATGCGAAAATGACTTGTCCATCTTGTTAATCTTGGAATTTATATTTTGGCTTGATGATTATGTTTGGTTTTGGTTTTGGTTGATTTAGTTTTAGTATATATAATTATGGTTAATATATTGAGTTTAAATGAAATGGAGTAAAGATGTTATAAACTAGTTAACCATATTTTGCAATGAAACAGTTTTAAGTTAGCAGCAGTGATGTGATTTTGAAAAATCACCAAAAATAGGATAAATGGAATTAGAAAGTTAATAAGAGACATAATTAAATATTATTGAGTCTATTTTTATATGAAAGAAACAGAGTAGGCAAAGAAATTTTATATTATGAGATATTTAAATTTTAGTGAGACTGGTTCTGAATGACTTTGTGATCCCTTATTCTGTCTTGGAAAAATTATTAAAATTTGTAAAAAATAATCATGGATCATAGTTTACATTCTTAGAATCCTTAATGAGTCTATTTTAATTGGAATAAACAAAAACATTATTTGAATTCTGTACCATGAGATAACTAAGATTTTGTAAAGATAGGTCAGAACCATCGAATAGTGAAACAGGAAAATTTTAATGATTAAACTGTACTAATGGGCCATATTAAAATTCTAAAAATTTATAGTAAGAAGATATATGAGTCTAGTTTTAAGGAAAATTTACGGATATAAGTTTCAATTTTTGTAACTCAAGTTATAGTCAATTTAGTCAACATGACAGAGATGAACAGTTTCAATTTTATGCCCCGAATTAGTAGTTAAGTCTATTAATGCCTCATGCTCGACTCAAACAGCATCTCGGGTAAGGGTGTTACAACCATGCATGATTCATGCTTTATTTTGTTAAAATTTCACTTCTAATCCTTCCTCCTTTTCTCGATTCGATGTATTCTTTTCTAAAATTTAATTTTCTACTTTTACCACAACACTTTTTATTTTTCTACAATTTAGTCAATATCTCAAATTAATTTTCCTCATCTAACGAACATTTTCTAATTTCTTATCTACTTTCAATACTATTGCACTAAAGTTCTTATTAAATCTATTTTCTAAAATTCTCTAATATTCCTAGCCCGATCCGTTACTGTACCAAGCTAATTATACATTGAGGATGTCACACGTCTTACGAGCTAAATGAGTTGGATCTTATTACAAAAACTCTAAATGAAATTATTGATCTCAAACTGGAGATGAACTAGGAGATCGATAAGGGTCAAAGTTATTGAGAACAACGTGCTAGGGAAAATGCCTTAAGAAGGGGGGATCAAAATAATTCTTTCTTCCAAAATTTTGCCTTTCCACGAAAAAGGGTAAATCGAATTGAAGAACTTATGGATGGCTCGGGTGTTAAGAGGATGGATAATGGGGAAATGCTGGAAATTGCAAGTTGATACTGCATGAATTTTTTTACCTCTCAAGGGCGTGCATATCTTATCTTTTTATCAGAGGTCCACCAAGGATTACTCAAGAGGTGAATTCTTTTTTGCAAGAGAAATTCCTGGCGAAGGAAATTTTCAAAGTTGTTAAAGGTATGAGTCTTACAAAAGCATCTAGTAATAATGGTTTTCTAGCTTTATTTTTAAAAAAATATTGGCATATCATAGGGAGGGACATTAGTACGTGTTGTCTACCTATTTTGAATAAGAACGTAACACCCTTAACCCATAGCCGTCGCCGAAATAGGGTTTCAAAGTATTATCGAAGTTTACCGATTAAATGGACATAATTTTCAAACATTTTATATAACATAACACTCATGTCAGAAACCAATCAAACTCATACATACTTTCCCTTATTCGAGCCCTCGAGGCCCAAAATACGCGTTAGAAACAAGTCGGGACTAATTCAAAAACTCAAGAAATTTTTTGAAAAATATTAAAAATTTTCAAAGCTGCAGGGTTCACATTGCCGTATGGTCAGGCCGTGTGGACACAAAATGTACCTTAAACAACAAGTTTACCATTCCCTGCAAGCTTGAACACTAAGTAATTCAAAAATCATTCGTTTAATCAGTTCAAAACACAATCAAACACATTCAAATCATGTCAAAACAATCATCCCAGGTGCCTAACCAATATACCGTCATTAGTACCAATTTATATCATCAAAACATATCATCAAAGCATTATTCAAGTAAAAATTATAAACATACCTAATTTAATCCATTTTGCCTAGTTTATGAACACTTAAACATCAATTTAACATGCCATAATAAAGCTTCAAAAACAAACACATGTTTATATGTATATACTAGACCAATATTAAATTTATAACCTCATTTACATTTAATCCACAAAATAACTATTATTTAGACACCCTAGGTACATGCCGATACAAAGGATAAACATCACCACATTTGAGTTCGGGATCGTTGTTGGATGCTGAATCAATGATCAAAAGTTAAGTACTTAACCTTCGCACGGAAAACAAAACCATATGTTGAGTAAAAACTCAGTGGTGTTTCTATAATCCGAATATTTAAAGACAAACAATATAATAGGCACAATTGAATATTTTAAACCATATTTTATTTATACAATAACATTAACCATTCAATACTCAAAATATAAATACATCATTTTATACCATATTCAATTTTCATCACTTGCTATGCATAATAGCTTTTCTCAATTTGATCTACATATCATTTGAAACAATAACAATATCCAATTCATGAATACATAATTCATGTGTCTCATTTTCAGGTTTCGATTTGTTATCCCATTTTCAATTCTCGTACAATATCATCCAATATCAATCATAGTACCATTTTATTTAATTACCCCTATTAACACAACTCAGACTCAGACAGATTCATCGGATAAATCCGAAGTAATAACTGCACCCAACGTTATATAAATTTGACACCCAGTGTCTCATCGGTTAAACCAAAGTAAATTGGCATCCAGTGCCTCATCGACTCGAAGTTGAAGAAATCCCTGACTCTTCTAATCCTTTGGCATGCCATCTATATCTGACTCAACTCCATACAGTTAATAGGGTTTAATTTCACTTTCCAAAAACAACCAATATTCATATTTGCACATATATATATATATATATATATATTCATTTCAATTCAAATAATCAATATATTTATAATATATATATATATATATCAATTCAATCCATTCAATCAACTTTTAATTCAATTCAATATCAAAGTGCCAAATGCTCACCTCAATACTTACCATATGCATTAAATTGAATTATAACAAATTTACAACTAAGTTCGGATTATAGAAATATAAACCAGGAATAAAAAGCTATTCCACGTAAACTTTATCTTTCCCTTTTTTAATTGAGGATTCCGGTACGACGTTAGCTACGGAATTAAAACAATTAAAATCATCAATACAACACAATTCAATTTCATATTGAATATTTCAATTTTGACTCAATATTTGCCTAATTTTCAATTTAGTCCCTAAACCGAGACTAACTTTATTTCTTTACAATTAATTACGTATCTTCACACAAATTTCCTTTAACCTAAATTTAACTCTCTATTTTACTTAAATCCCTAAATTTTAAATTTTTCACAATTTAGTCCCTATTACTCAAAAATTACAATTTATTCTACAATTTAATCCTTTTCACTTCTAGCTTAAAAATCTATCAATTTAATCCATAATACTAAAATTATTCAACAGTAAAAACATTTAAAAACTCAAAATTTTGACATGGATAGGGTAGTACTTAACACGAGTTCCAAAACATAAAAATTACAATAAAAGGGACTAAATTGACTAACCAATTAAACTTGGAACTTTGAAACCCTAAGCTTTTGCGTTTGTTTCTTTCTTCTTTTCTTTTGTTTCTTTCCTTTCATTTCATTTTACTTTTCTCTTTCTTTTCTTTATTTCATTTACTTATTCATTTGTTTTATTATAATTACTTTATTATTATATTATATATTCTTAAATATTAAGTAAAACATATTATAATATATATATTTTAACTTCAATTAATTAATAATATATATAATTATTTACATTTATTTGCCTCATTAAAGGATAATGGTATAATTGCTTATTTAGTCCCTTTAATTTTTCTTTAATCTATAATTCAACTTTCAACATTTATGCAATTTAGTCTTTATACCTAATTACTCTTCATTCGTGCACTTTCTGACACCCCTAACTATCGAGTCGTTACAATTCTCCCCCTAATTAAATTTCGTCCTCGAAATTTACCTGGAAAGATGTGTGGGGGTACTAAGATCTCATAGTCTCTCCTGGTTCCCAAGTCACCTCTTCAACACTATTACTACGCCACAACACTTTCACTAACGAAATTCGCTTATTACGCAACTCTTTTACTTCACGTGCCAAAATTTCAACTGGTTCTTCTTCGTATAACAAATCAGGTTGAATATCAATATCTTCCATTAAAATAGCATGAGATGGATCCGATCGATATCTTCTAAGCATTGAAACATAAAAAAACATTATGATTTTTCTGTAATTCCGCAGGCAAAGCTAAATGATATGCAACTAGTCCCACTTTCCAATATCTCATACGGTCCAATAAAACAAGGACTGAGTTTCCCTTTTCGACCAAATCTCAAAATATTCTTCCAAGGTAAAACTTTAAGAAATACGTTATCGCCAATAGAATATTAAACATCTCGACGTTTCAAATCTGCATATGATTTCTATCTATCAAAAGATGTCTTCAATCTATCTCAAATTTTCTTAACAATGTCTTCCGTTTCTTGAATTAATTCCAGCCCGATCATTCTTCTTTCACTCAATTTCATCCAACAAACAGGTGATCGACACCTACGACCATATAAAGCTTCATACGGAGCCATTTGAATACTCGATTGAAAACTATTATTGTATACAAATTTGGCCAAAGGTAAGTAGCACTCCCAACCTGATCCAAAATCAATAACACAAGTACGAAGCATGTCTTCCAAAATCTGAATAACACCTCAGATTTTGCATCAGTCTATGGGTGAAAAGTTGTGCTAAAGTTAAGTCGCGTACTAAGGGATTCGTGCAACCGTTTCCAAAATCTCAAACTGAACCGTGGATCTCGATTAGAAATTATCGACATAGAGACACCGTGCGATCTCACGATTTCTTGAATATAAACTTCAATAAGTTTTTGAAGTGACCAATCAATCCTGACCGCAATGAAATGAGTCAATTTTTTAATCAGTCAATAATCACCCAAATAGCATTTTTCTTACTTGCCGATAAAGGTAACCCCGTTATAAAATCCATCGTGATACAGTCGTATTTCCATTTAAGAATAGAAATAGGTGAAGTAATCGATGGGAAACGATGTTACGCCTTAACTCATTGACAAGTTAAACATTTAGCCACATACTCGACCATATCTCTTTTCATTCCTTGCCACTAATAAGATTCTCGCAGATCGCGATACATGTTTGTTCCTTCAGGACGCAAAGCAAAAGGACTATCATGAGCTTCGCGAATTATCAACTCTTTCAATTCAGAAACATCCAAAATGCAAATTTGGTTATGAAATCTCAAACAACCATAATCATCAATGTTGAAATTTTCTCATATATCATTCTGAACCATTTCTCTTTTCTTTGCCAGCTTGTCATCTTCTAACTGCGCTGACTTAATCCGATCAAACATCACCGGTTTGATCTTTAGTTCAGCCAATAGGCTTCCATCGTCATTTATACTGAGTTTAGCAAACATTGCTCGTAATTTAATTGCTGCTTTCCTACTCAACACATCAGCTACAACATTAGCTTTACCAGGGTGGTAATCAATAACACAATCAAAATCTGTCAGAAGTTCTACCCAACGATGTTATCTCAAATTCAACTCCTTTTGAGATAAAAGGTATTTGAGACTCTTATGATCGGTATAAATATAACACTTTTCACTATACAAATAGTGTCTCCAAATCTTTAGAGCAAAAACCACAGCAGTTAACTCTAAATCATGCGTCGGATAATTGCGTTCATGCATTTTTAACTGACGAGACGCATAAGCAATCACTTTCCCATCTTGCATCAAAACACAACCAAGACTACTCAAGGAAGCATCACTATAAACGATAAAATCCTTTCCCGATTCTGGATAAGTCAAAACTGGCGCTTTAGTCAACATCTGCTTCAATTTCTCAAAATTTTCTTGACACTAATAATCCCAAACGAATTGAACATTCTTATGCATCAACTTTGTCATTGGCAAAGCTATCTTCAAAAATCCATTTATAAATCTTCGATAATAACCAGCTAGTCCAAGAAAACTACAAACCTCCGACACATTCCTCCGTGCTTTCCATTGAACAATTACCTCAACCTTTTTTAGATAAACTCTAATTCCATTTGTTGAGATAACATGACCCAAAAATACAACCCCTGATAACCAGAATTCACACTTACTAAGCTTTTCGTATAACTGTTTCTCTCGTAATACTTGCAAAACAATTCTGATGTGTTGTTCATGCTCAGATTCATATTTCAAATAGACCAAAATATCATCAATAAAAACTACCACAAACTAATCCAAATATGGTTGGAAAATACGATTCGTGAGATCCATAAATGTTGCCGAAGTATTCGTCAATCCAAAAGGCATCACTAAAAATTCATAATGACCATATCGTGTACAAAATGCCGTCTTCGATACATCACTTTCTTTCACTTTCAACTAATAGTAACCCGATCTAAATCAATCTTTGAAAAGATAGAAGCTCAATTTAGTTGATGAAATAAGTCATCGATACGAGGTAGAGGGTATTGATTCTTAATCGTCAATTTATTCAATTGTCAATAATCAACACAAAGCCGCATCGAACCATCTTTCTTTTTGACAAAAAGCACTAGAGCTCCCCAAGGCGATATACTAGGGCATATCAAACCACAATCCAATAAATCTTGTAATTGTATTTTTAATTTTTTCAAATCCGTAGGTGACATATGATAAAGGGGCATTGACACCGGAGCCGTACTAGGAAACACTTCAATTGCAAACTCAACCTCTTGATCCGGTGGTAATCTCAGTAATTTCTCAGGAAACACATTAGGAAATTCACAAACAAACAGTTTAAATTTTCTTTGCCGATTGTCAGCAGAATTCAAATTGATAACATAGGCTAAAAAAGCTTCACAACCTTGAGTAAGAAGTTTATTAGCTTGAATTGCTGAAATGATACGAGTTTAACCACTTGTTCAAATACCATTCACTTAAATCATATCACCACTTTCACTCTGAATAATAAAATTCTTTTTCTGACAATCCGAGAATCACCCCGTGGTCCATAAGCCAATCTATTCCCAAAATCATATCAAAATTGCCAAACGACATTATCAAAAAATCAACAGGGAATGTTATATTTTGAATCATTAACAGGCATCTCCTGCACACCTGATCACTAACACAGATTGTTCCAATGGACTAGACACCACTATTGAGACTCTAGACGTCTCAGATTTTAAACTTCCCGACTCAACCAATTTAGTATTAACATATGAATGTGAAGATCCCGAATCTATCAAAGCATAAATAGGTTCTGAATGTAATATAAATATACCTATCACAACATCATTAGCATCACCATCCTCATGAGTATGCACAAATTAAGCTTGAGTGGCGTTACGGCCTTTATTTGTTAAATAATGACCTCATTTCTTTTTCTAGCACCACCTCTTGAAAATGAACCACTTCGACTTGACCCGCGACCCCTAGAAGAAGACATAGATATTTAAAAAGTAATAAGTGTAGCATTTTTATTCTCCGAACACTCTCTAACAAAATGTTCTATAGATCTAATGAAAATAGCCTCGAGTTAACTTTCAACATTCACTACGGTGCTTTTTCCCACAATGTTCACAATTCAGAATATCAGTATCCTAGAATGGACCTAGCACACTACCCATAGACACAGATAGTTGTCTATCACGATTTCTATCAGTTCTATTGACTTAAAATTTGATCTCTAGCTACCACAAAATTCTTTTGATCTCTTCGACTGTGGATTTGAACTTGCAGTTTCAGGACGCTTTCCGACAGTACGAGTATTCTCAATTTTTTTATCAAAACCTAGAACTTCCTCTACTATTCTTGCCCGTTCAAATAAATCTACAAACTCAATAATTTTGTGCGATACCAAATGTAATCGCAACTCATCGTGTAAACCATACAGAAATCACTTACAACTGTCAAGTTCAGTAGGCAAAAATTCAATAGCATACCTACTAAGTCGCGAAAACTCTCGTTCATAATCAACCACAGACATTTCACCTTGTTTCAGCATAAAAAACTCTTATTTTTTGTCTTTAATATACAATTCACCTACATATTTCTTTTAAAATTCCTTTTGGAAGAATTTCCAATTTACTTGATCTGCGGGTACATGACATGTCACTGACTACCACAAGGTATATGCTTCTCCCTGCTGTAGAGAAACAATACATATTACACTTTCACACGGGTTACATTCAAGTTGTTGCAAGATTCTCTTAATGGATTCAATCCAAACTTTAGCTGCGGAAGGATCAACTTCTTTCAATCTTAAAAATTCAGTCGCATCATTTTTATGCAATTATTTAATCAGAGCTCGACGAACAGTAGGTGCAGATGTTGTAGTGGACGTGGTTCCTACCACACACTGAAGAGCATCGGTAATAGCTCTAAGTAACTGTGAATCGTCACTTTCCTCAATATTACCTTGCTCAACATTGGATTGTTGAGTACTAACTGGATTAACACTTAGTGTTGCCGATTTAGATTCATCTAACTCATTGGAGACATCATCTCTAGTATACATTTCTTGATCCATATCATCATTATAATCATCCGACATTTTCAACTGTAAAACAAAAACAAAAATATTAACATCCAAATCTTAACTCAATTCGACTCAATTATGGCATGTACCTCTAGACTCAATTGAAGCTCGATTTAGTTAGAATCATTGAACCTACAAAGCTCGATATCATTAAATGTAACACCCTAACCCATACGTTGCTAGAATAGGATTTGGTGTATTACAGAAGTTCTTGATTAAATAGACATAATTTTCAAACATTTCATATAACATAACATTAATGTCGAAACCAATCAAACTCATACGTACTATCCCTTATTTGAGCCCTTGAGGCCTAAAATACAGCGTTAGAAACAAGTTGGGACTAATTTAGAAACTCAGGAAATTTTTCGAAAAATATTAAAAATTTTCAAAGCTATAGGGTTCACACGGCAGTCTGGTTAGGCCGTGTAGGCTTAAAATGTACCTTAAACAACAAGTTTACCATTCCCTGCAAGCTTGGACACTAAGTAATTCAAAAATTATTCGTTTAATCAGTTCAAAACACAACCAAACACATTCAAATCATGTCAAAACAATCATCCTAGTGCCTAACCAATATACCCCTATTGGTACCACATTTATATCATTAAAACATACCATCAAAGCATTATTCAAGTACAAATTATAAACATACCTAATTTAATCCATTTTGCCTAGTTTATGAACACTTAAACATCAATTTAACATGCTATAATAAAGCTTCAAAATAAACACATGTTTATATATATACCAAACCAATATTAAATTTATAACCTCATTTACATTTAATCCATAAAATAACTATTATTTAGACACCCTAGGTATGTAACATCCCGAATTTAGGCCTAGTAGAATTGGGCCCAATGGGCCTTGGGCATAGTAGCGGTTAAAATTTTTTGGGAACAAGAACGGCTTTAATGCAAGTTGGATTTAGTAGGTGAGAGATTTTGGAAGGTTAGGGGGCTTCTATGAAGTCCCGGGTTCAAGTTAGGCCTTAGGAAAAATTTTGGTTTTAGGTGAATAAAACCCTGGGAGTTAGTAGGTAGGCTTTAAGAATAAAATGTGGAGAAAATAACACAAGTGGAGTGTGTAGTGTAGTGGCATAATGACGCCACATAAGAGACAATGGGGTGACGCCACAAAGAAGAAAGGTGAGAAGCTAGCTATATATAGAGCTGTCTTGGAGGAGAAGGAGCATACCTGGTTGGCGTTGGGCATAGGAGTGCTCAGAGCGGGGTTTAGCAGCTTCAGATTCTTATAGGTGTGTATTCTCTCTACTCTAGCTGTAGAGCGGCATATGCCAAAATACCGGTGACACAGCGATAGTAACTACACGAGCGTGAGAGCGCACGTATGGGGCTTCAATGCGATAGTTGA
The DNA here is from genome assembly GCA_025506655.1 of Gossypium rotundifolium. Lineage (NCBI taxonomy): Eukaryota > Viridiplantae > Streptophyta > Magnoliopsida > Malvales > Malvaceae > Gossypium > Gossypium rotundifolium. The sequence continues at coordinate 12,975,509 of CP106733.1, forward strand.
GGCCATTAGTAGTGTTCTTGTGGGTGTGGGCTGTTGGGCCACGATGGCCCAAAAAGGGCCAAGTGGGCCCAATGGGCCTGAGGCCTGTAACATCCCGAATTTGGGCCAAGTAGATTTGGGCCTATTGGGTTGTAACGCCCCAAAAATATTGAAACTTTTAATTTGTGTGCATGGGAGTTAATATGTATGTGTAGCACTCAGAATAATAATATTAAGGTATTATCGGGATTATTTGAAGCCTTAAAGTTAGGGGAGACCATAGGAAAAATTTATTTTCTTACTTAGTGGACCCTAGTCTCAGGCATGAGGCCTCATAAGTTGATTAAGAGAAGAGAGGACACAAATAGGGTCCAGATTGGGCTCAAGAATGGGCTGAGGCCTTGGCAAAATTTCTATGTAAACACTCTAGTGCTTTAAAGATAGTCTCTGTAGTTTAAATATCAAGGTGGGCAAAGCAAGGGGCGCAGCAATGGAGAGTTATAGATGGCGTCAATAGGCAAAGGGAGAGGCCCAATTTGTGGATGTTTGGAGCCCATAAAGTTGGGCCAATTTCGGTACTAAAGGGAGCTAGGAGGGGACGACAATGTGGCTATTAACTAGGGGATTTTTATGTTTTAATTATGTGGATAATAAGCAGATAAAGGGGGAAGGAGTGGTGTGATGTAGGACTCTTTTGGATGTGAGTTTTGATAAAGATAAGGGAAAGGATGATAGCTCATCCAGGAGGCTAGAGTTGGCCAGAAAACAAACTCAGAGGGGGGAAAGAATCGGCTCAGTATAGGCAATAGGGTGTGCCAAATTTTTCATTTAGAACAGTCTCTATTTTTTCTCTCTTTGGAAGCATCTTTTCTTCTTTTGCTTTTCTGTTAGAAACCTAAACTTCTGAGGTCTTATCAATTGCCAAAACCCTGCAATCACTTTCTCTTTTCTTTAATATTCCTTGGCTGAATCTCTCTTGACCATCGCTGCAATTCTTTGTTCTTCCAAAAAGCCGAAAACACATCAGTCCTCTCTTGTTCATCTTTCTGGGATTTCTTTTAAAAAGTTGAAACTTCTAAGATCTCTAATCTTCTACGGTTGTCGAATCTTTTTCAAGTGATAGCCGAAACTTTCAGAAGAGGTAAGTACCGATTTGGTTATCTTTCGATCCTTTTTAGGCTTTTGAAGGGCATAGACGAATGGCTATATGGAACTAATCTTGAGTTTTTTCTTTCATTTCTGGTATTCTGGGATCTGAAAGGGAGTCTATCGCTTAGATCTCTAAGTCAGAATTCAGTAACACTCGAATCGTGTTACTTTCGAGATTTCAAGGTAAGGAGATCTACTGATTTTTAACGTGTAAATTCGGGATTTATTAACCCTTAGCCGATTGTAGGAGAGGCCAAATCTTCATGTTTTTTCGGCTTTTGGGCGTTTATAGACTGAGGGTAGTAGATCCGGATAGCAAGGATATCGACTAAGAATATAGGACTATGCGATATTAGGTGTGTAACACTTCCACACCATTTAGATTGCCTGTTAAAATATGTTTATAAATTACATTATATTACGATAAATGTCAAAATCCGGCATAATGGTTGAGACCCAATGAGGGTAAGCGAATCACCGGTTAGTGATCCTGTCATTCCTAAGTGAATGTTCTGTTAAGATGACATATATGATAAGTGTGCTGATTTCTGTGATTGCATGGGGTTGGGTCTGATGAAAGGGGAAGTGTTCTGTTGTAGTGGCTTATGCCGTGACCTATTGTAGCGACTTATGCCATGACCTGTTGTAGTGGTTACGGCCATGATCTGACGATGAGCAGCATGACTGCCATCGATGGTGTGTAGCGGTATGGGTTGATTGTAGAAATCCCCAATGGTGTATTGGCAAGTAAGGGTGGTGTGTAGCGGATGGAAACCTAAGGTTTGGGTTGGGCTTTGCATAATATCTGTGGCATGATAATCTGTTAATCTATTTTGTGGGGCTAAAACCCAAATCTAATGGTGCATAAGGGTTGCACACTGAGTCTCGCGACTCAACCTATTATTTAACATCTTTCAGGTAGCACCTAGCGCAATGGACCAGGCTGGAAAGGAGTGCAAGGTGGCCATGCGAAAGAGTATTTTAATCCAGTAGAAGACTTTACTTTAATGTTTACTTTTTAATTAATGGGTTTTAAATTTCATTGTAATAAGGCTATGGGCCACTAGTTTTATATTTATATTGGGTTTTACGTTGGGTTTTATCATTAGACACTTAAACTTTATGTTAAATTAACCTAAGAGATGTAGTAAATTTTGGTTTTATTTAAAATTCACCAAGGTATCATTTAAATTTAAACTTAAACAGATTCTTAAACTATTAAGTTTTTTGGTGTAAATATTTAAACTCAATAATTGTTTTCCAAGAATGCGACATGTTTTATACAAGCTCCTTAGTGACATGCCAGATCCAGCTGTAGTGTTTGGGCCGGGTTTAGGGTGTTACAAATTGGTATCAGAGCCAAGTTCAAAACTCGGCTTTGGGATTTTTGGGCTCAAAATGTTTTCGAAAGATGGGTTTTGAAACATGCATTTTTATAAATGATACAGGTTTGTTAGCTCGGCATGGCACTGCGTCTCCGGCCCAAGTCCTCCAGGTAAGTATTCTAAACCATTGTGTGACCTATATATGTGGGCTTGATGGGCTTTATGGCACATAGGTTATTTTAATTAGAATTTGATGGACTTTAGGCTTAGCTTAAACAAATCTTTACCCTTCATAAAACTTAATTTCCCTAATTAAACATGTCGTGAGCAAGTCACGGGGTTAAGGTGTGAAACAAGCATACACATGTCTAGGATTGGATCCGAGGAAGAGTTTGGTATTTAAGCGGTCCTAGTGACTCACCTCCTCTTTTACGGAATCCTACGGTTCAGAGAGGCTGCTCGCCTTAGCCATAGGGACTTGTTGACAGTCTAAAATTTATAACTAAAACCGAAAGGGACGATTACCTATTTTGTAAAATTTCTTATATGACCCTATTTTTTTAAATTTTCTCAAAAATCCTAGGTTGAGGAAATTTACCGAGATACCCATAATTTTGTAAAATTACCAAAATACCCCAATTGCAAAATTACCAAAATACCCCCAAATTATAAAATTACCAAAATACCCCAGTTGCAAAATTACCAAAATACCCCTATCTTGAAAAATCACTAAGACACCTTATTTTGAAATTACGAAAATACCTCTGTAGGTAAAAATTATGAAACTACCCCTGTAGGTAAAAATTATGAAAATACCCCTAGGTAGTAAAATGACGCAAATACCCCTAAGTGATGAATGTAAGTTCGTGGATGTTGTTTGTATGACTGAATGTGAACTCTAGAACTAGGAAAGATTGATTTGAGAACTGAACTGGTAGATAAAATCTAAAATCGAAAGAACCACTATCAAACTACTATTTCATAAAATTGTTCGTGGATAATCAGTGGAAAGAGTTAATAAATCATAAAATTTCTAATCAGATAAATGCGAATCGGAAGAATGAGTTCAAGGGGTCGTGGACGTCCACCGCGTGGTCGTGGTAGGGGTAGGATGACCGTGTCAGAACCCGTAGGATCTGGCCATGGATCCAGGAATGAGATACCAGTTCCACCAGCTATTGAGGTGGAATTTTAGGATCAAACGGGCGGAGAGGATGTGGTGTCGCAGGCGGTACTAAGGGTTTTGGAAAGAGTGGCTGAGGATGGTATGGGCATAGGAGCCTGGAAATCGGTGCCAGAGAGACTTAGAAACAACAGGGCAGAAGTATTTAGGGGAGTCTCTGGTATAGCCCCGAGTTCAGCTGAATATTGGTTGGAGGTACTGGAATGTATAATGGATGACCTAGACTTCACGGTGGAGGAGAAGTTGAAAAGGGTCGTGTCTCTTCTCCGAGATGAGGCCTATCAGTGGTGGCTTACGGTGAAGGAGGGTACTGCTGCAGACCGGATTAATTGGGACTACTTTAAGGAGTCATTTTAGGGAAAGTATGTTGGGGCCAGCTATGTGGATGCACAGAGGAAGAAATTTCTGAATTTGGTGCAGGGAAGTAAATCTGTGGCCGAATATGAGGCAGAGTTTCTGCGCTTCAACCGCTACGCTAGAGGAATGGTAGCGACTGAATATGAACATTGTGTGCGGTTCGAGGATAGGCGAGGAATGAGTTAAGGGTATTGATAGCACCGCATGACGAGAGAGGACTTTCTTTGTGTTGGTTGAGAAAGTTAAGATAGTGAGAAGGTGAAGCAGACTGAAAGACAATAGAGAGATAAGGATCGGGGTTGGAATAAGAGAAGTTTTTGGCCTTCAAGACCATCTGGGAATTTTTAGAAAAGGCCTAGGTCGATGGGCGGTAGCGTGTTCAACGGGTCAGAATCGATCATGTCCTTCGTGTGGGAAGATGCATTATGAGGAGTGTAGATGGAGAACCGGTGGATGCTTTAGGTATGGATCCACGGAGCATATGATTAAGGACTATCCACGAGTGGAGCGAGCCTGATTACGGGACGAGGTTACGATCGAGGTTAGGAGAGGAGGTCACTGACCGCAGAGAGGTCGTGGACAAGCCGGGAGATATTGGTAATGAAGCGCGTCGTGGAGCACCGGTAGAGAGTGCGAGGTTATCTTTGAGGCAAGACGACCGACTTTGGTCTATCAAAGACATCGCCAAGGGGACGAAGATGCTCCAGATGCGAATAATGGTGCGTACCCTACTGTAATTTATTGAGTGTTTATTTTTAGAATTGGAGTGCACAGCGAAAGCATAGTGGTGAGACTTGGGTAGTACAATTGATAGTTAGTTGAAAATTTCGAGGACGAAATTTCTTTAAGGAGGTAGATCAGTAACATCCGAATTTGGGCCTAGTAGATTTGGGCCTATTGGGTTATAACGCCCAAAAATCTTGAAACTTTTAATTTACATGCATGAGAGTTAATATGTATGTGTAGCACTTAGAATAATAATATTAAGGTATTATCGGGATTATTTGAAGCCTTAGAGTTAGGGAGACCATAGGAAAAATTTATTTTCTTACCTAGTGAACCCTAGTCTCAGGCATGAGGCCTCATAAGTTGATTAAGAGAAGAGAGGACACAAATGGGGTCTAGATTGGGCTCAAGAATGGGCTGAGGCCTTGGCTAAATTTTTGTGTAGACACTCTAGTGGTTTAAAGATAGTCTCTGTAGTTTAAATATCAAGGTGGGCTTGTGGCCCAAAGTAAGGAGCGTAGCAAGGGGGAGTTATAGAAGACGTCAATAGGCAAAGGGAGAGGCCCAATTTGTGGCTGTTTGGAGCCCATAAAGTTGGGCCAATTTTGGCACTAAAGGGAGCTAGGAGGGGACGGCAATGTGGCTATGAACTAGGGGGATTTTTATGTTTTAATTATGTGGATAATAAGCAGATAAAGGGGGAGTGGTGTGATGTAGGACTCTTTTGGATGTGAGTTTTGATAAAGATAAGGGAAAGGATGAGAGCTCATCTAGGAGGCTAGAGTTGGCCGAAAATCAAACGTAGAGGGAGGAAAGAATCGGCTCAGTATAGGCAGTAGGGTGTGGTGAATTTTTCATTTAGAACAGTCTCTAGTTTTTCTCTCTTTGGAAGCATCTTTTCTTCTTTTGCTTTTCTGTCAGAAACCTAAACTTCTGAGATCTTATCAATTACCGAAACCCTGCAATCACTTTCTCTTTTCTTTAATATTCCTTGGCGAATCTCTTGACCATCTCTCGTAATTCTTTGTTCTTCCAAAAGTCGAAAACACATCAGTCCTCTCTTGTTCATCTTTACGGGATTTCCTTTAAAAAGCCGAAACTTCTAAGATCTCTAATCTTCTACGGTTGCTGAATCTTTTTCAAGGGATAGCCGAAACTTTCAGAAGAGGTAAGTACCGATTTGGGTTATCTTTCGATCCTTTTTTGGCTTTTGGAGGCCATAGACGAATGGCTATATGGAACTAATCTTGAGTTTTTTTTTTCATTTGCGGCATTCTGGGATCCGAAGGGGAGTCTATCACTTAGATCTCTAAGTCAGAATTCAGTAACACTTGAATCGTGTTACTTTCGGGATTTCAAGGTAAGGAGATCCACTGATTTTTAACGTGTAAATTTGGGATTTATTAACCCTTAGCTGATTGTATGAAAGGCCAAATCTTCGTGTTTTTCTGGCTTTTGAGCAAGGTTATAGACTGAGGGTAGTAGATCTGGAGAGCAAGGATATCGGCTAAGAATATAGGACTACACGATATCAGGTGTGTAACACTTCCACACCATTTAGATTGCTGTTAAAATATGTTTATAAATTACATTATATTACGATAAATGCGAAATCACGGCATAATGGTTGAGACCCAAAGAGGGTAAAAGCAAATCACCGAGTTAGTGATCCTGTCATTCCTAAGTGAATGTTCTGTTAAGATGACATATGTGATAAGTGTGTCGATTTACGTGATTGTATGGGGTTGGGTTTGATGAAAGGGAAGTGTTACATTGTAGCGGCTTATCCGTGACACATTATGGACTTATGCCGTGACATGTTATAGTGGCTCTTGCCATGGCACTGTTGTAGTGGCTGACCATGATCGACGATGAGCGACATGGCGCCATCGATGGTGTGTGTGATGTGGGTTGATTGTAGAAATCCCCAATGGTGTATTGGCGTGTAAGGGTTGTGTGTAGTGGATGGAAACCTAAGGTTTGGGTTGGGCTTTGCATAATATACGTGGCATGATAATCATTAATCATTACGTGGGGCTAAAGCCCAAATCTAATGGTGCCACTAGTTTTATATTTATATTGGGTTTACGTTGGGTTTTATCATTGACACTTAAACTTTATGTTAAATTAAGCTAAGACATGTAGTAAATTTGGTTTTATTTAAAATTCACCAAGGTATCATTTAAATTTAAACTTAAATGATTCTTAAATTATTAAGTTTTTCGATGTAAATATTTAAACTCGATAATTGTTTTCCAAGAATGCGACATGTTTTATACAAGCTCCTTAGTGACATGCCAGATTCGGTTGTAGTGTTTGGGCCGGGTTTGGGGTGTTACAGGGCCCATATGAGTAAATTGTATGATTGAGTAGTAGATAGTGAACTAGACTATGTGAATCTCATATATGTGGATAGGTTTGGAAATTTGAATGGGCCACTGCAGTGTAATGGGCCCACTTGGGTCGAGAATGGACCTTAAGCCCATTCGCATCATTATCTCTGTTTAGAATACTTGAGTCGCTCGAGGTATTGTAGACCTTCAAGGGTTGGAAAACTACTAGAAATACCTAGTTTGTGAAATTCTTGAAATACCCCTAGCTTGCGAAATTACTAAAATACCACTTGGTTTGCAAAATTATCGAAATACCTTTGGTTTGCAAAATTATCGAAATACCTACGGTTTGTGAAATTATCAAAATACCCTCAGATTGCGAAATTACCGAAATACCCATGGCTTGCAAAATTACCAAAATACCCCTGGCTTGCAAAATTACCAAAATACCCCTGGTTGGTAAAATTATCGAAATACCCCTGGTTTATGAAATTACCAAAATACCCCTATTTTGTAAAATTACCAAAATACCCTTGATTTGCAAAATTATCGAAATACCCTTAGTTTGTAAAATTACCAAAATACCCCTAGTTTGTAAAATTATCGAAATACCCTCGGTTTGCAAAATTATCAAAATACCCCTGGTTTGTGAAATTACCAAAATACCCTTGGTTTGTGAAATTACCAAAATACCCTTGGTTTGTAAAATTACCAAAATACCCCCAGTTTGTAAAATTATCGAAATACCCTCGGTTTGTGAAACTACTATTTTACCCCTAAATGACAAAATGACCGTTGTACCCTCGTGGTAGTACTAGCGTTTTATGTGTTAATTGTATGATTGTTTATGTTTGAGATACACTGTATACAGGAATTAGTTATGAGTAGAATTATCGAACTACCCCTGAAGGGTAGGATTATCGGAATACCCTTACAGGGTAAAATGACTGATTTGCCCTTGTAGGTAAGTGATTGGCTTGTGTTATGATATGACCGGTTTGGATATGGTTGTTTGATTGATATGCTTTTATTACATGTTTAAATGATTGTTATTGAGCATGGCCATTCTGCATACACGTGTAATGATTGAGCATGACATACACGACATATTGCATGGGGTTGGGATATTGATGATTGGGGAAGTACATATATCGGTGGCTCTGCCACATTCTGTATAATGGTTATATTTCAACCTAAATATGGCTCGTGCCATCTTGATTATGGCTTTGTGCCAATCGTATTTACCAAGGTTGTGTCTGGATTATATTACCGTCACGATGTCTATGTGCCAAGCATATCTGATTATTGATGACTCTGTGTCAATCATATTTACCAGTACGTGTGCCAATTATATTATTATATCGGTGGTTACGCCACATATATCGGTGGCTCTGCCACATTGTTTCGATGGCTTGGTGCCTCATTATCATATCGGTGATTGATCACATGTTGATCGGTGGCTAGACCACGTTATATTGACTTTGAAGCGGTGTATGCATCAAGCATGACCGCAAAGAGGTGTGTAGAGGATGGAGGTTGATTGTAGAAATGAAACACCCCAAACCCTACCCACAAGCCCACGGCCGGATCGGCATGCTTCTAGGAAAAACCATGCGAATTTTACTTGAACTTTACTAAAACTTGTATGTTTTAAAATCAGTTGATTTAGGTTGGGCTCAAATATTAAAACCCGTGTTGATTAGGTGTCAAAACATTTGATATTTATATTTAAGAAAATATGACTTTGAACTTTAATTCGATAATAATCGTATCAAACTAAGTAATTTAAAAGCATGCATAAACAATTTAATACTTATGGCCTTATTACATCAAATAAAAACCCGAAATAATTCAAAACTTAAATATAAATAGAGCTAATAAAAATAAAAGCAGTCTACGAGCTTTGCATGGCCTCCATTGAGCTCCTGCAGGCCAGTCCATTCTTGAGTGTCACTGAAAAATAGTCCCACAAGGGGTGAGTCAAACAGACTCAATGTGTACAACCAACACAGAACTCAATTAACTCAGGCATGTCAAATCATACATAGTAACATATATATAATTAATGATGCAAACCCGAACCTAAGCCTAAATAACCATCCGCTACACATCACCCGTACCAACCATCACACCGTGGGGACTACTAAGTCAACCCTCCATTCGCTACACACCATCGAAGGCGATCATTGCAATCGGCGTGCTCATCGCCTTATAAAATTAGTGGCATGGCCACAGGATATATATTCGTGACATAAGTCACCACATTCATATATTGTGACATAAGTCACCACATTCATATATTGTGACATAAGTCACCACATTCGAATATTGTGACATAAGTCACCACATTCAGATGTTAGTGTAACACCCCGAACCCGGCCCAAACACTATGACCAAATCCGGTATATTCTGATGAAAATTTGTTGAAAACCCCTTTCACTTACTTTAAAATTTTGGTAAAAGAATATAGTTTTGTTAAAAACATTTGAGGTGTATAGCTTTGTTATTTTAAGTCATGTTGTTACCAATTCTATCAATGTACCCGATAGTGCGAAAGAAAACATTTTCGTTTGAATTTAAGAAAATTTGTGTAATCATTTTAAAGTTGTTAAGTGGTTTAAACAAATAATCCCAAACATGTAAAATAATAAAAATAATCTTAGGAGGCCTTATTACAACTCGAACAAATAAAAAAAAATAAAATAAAATAATACAAAGTAAACTCAAATTTCCTTTGCATGGCCACCTCGACTCCATCGGCTCCTCATCCGCGATCTCGAGTCACTGAAAAAATATTAAAGGAAAAGGTGAGTCACCAAGACTCAATGTGTAACCTTTTTCTCGGTTTAGTGCAACAACATACACAATTTATAACAAATTAACATGCACTAAATTATGCACCCAACCTAGCCATCCAAACACCTTTCTCTACCCGTGTGGTGCCAAACCATTGGTGGTGCCAAACCCTTGGTGACTTAAAGTCACGATATTCATCAATAATTGTGGTGCCAAACCCTTTGGTGGGGCCAACCCACATGTGATACCAAATCATGGCGTCGATCCCATAATATAATCAGTGGGGCCAACCCACTTTGTGGTGCTAAGCCCTTTGGGACGAGGCGCTATGAGGTGCTATGAGGTGCCAAACCTCACGGTGATCGTGATCACGAAATGTGGTACCAAACCTTTGGTGTTAAATCGACACGAATATCACTTCCCCTCCACTCATATATCCCACATCAATCCATGATATTTAATGAAATCATGCCAACATGCTTATTTAGCAACATACCTTTGGATTTATCATTAACCATATATTTAAATCACATATACCAAATATGTCATGCTTCCCAAAAGCATCATAAAGAACTCATAACGACAAGGACTTACTTGAATCCTTGCTTATACCATTATGGTATTAAATCCAAATCTACATCATTCCAGTTAGCACACACAATGTATTTATACGATTATTAATTATAAAGTGTGTATGATGTTACTATCGATAGCCCTAAATCCACGAAGAATCAATCGACCTCTCAAGATCTTCACCCTATATTCGGCCATTACCCATGTTAGTATCAAAGGCCTATTCGGCCAAAACAAACAAACCAAAGGGTTAACGCTCTACCCTTACCTTTCAAATGATTTGGTTTCTTACTAAATCCGAGCCCAACGATGGTTCACCTCGACAATTGGCCACACCTTAAGACACAAAATAATTAGCCTCACAAGCCTTGACTTACGAATAACTAAAGGAAAAGATTACTAAATCAAGTCCTTACCACCACTTACCAACCGATCAGCAGAGAAAAAGGCTACGCTTGATTATTTCCAAGTCCCGAGATTCTTCCTCTCAAACCGATTGCAAAAGACAAACCCAAGGAGATCAACACCACTCTATTATTCGGCCAAGGTGAAAGCTAAATAGGAGAAGGGATTTCGGCACACCAAGAGGAATAGATTCGGTTAGAGAGAAAGAAAAGAGATGGAAGAAAGGACTTGGGGATTTGGAAAAAGGCTAAGAAGAAGAAAAGATCTTTGGAAAATTTTGAGCAATTGCCTAGGGAAATTTGACTGACAACTTGTGAAAGAAAAGAAAATATTCTTTGAATGATTTGGCACACCCTTGTGTAACACTAAACCAAAATTAGATGGCCCTAGAGAGTCCCTCATTCGGCCATAACCTCTCCCCTTTTGTGATAATTCAGCCTTCAATTATCAAAGATTTAAACAAAGTTTATCTAACTTCTTATCTCCTAGCTACTCTCAACAATTTAAATGAAAATAAAATTGCAAATACCACTCTCTTCCAGCCGATTAAGTGCAGAAAAATAAGCTTTATCCTTATCATTTAAGGAACCCAAAATTAAGCCATCACCTCTCTCCATTCACGCCGGCCTTGGGAAAAAAATAAAAACTAAACTGCTGCTATGCTGGCTCGAACTCAGGACCTACAGCCGCAGCCCCCCCTAAACGCCCCTTGCCACTCTTCCATTTAGACTTTCATGTCATGAGCCTTGCCCGAAATTTCTTTAAAGCCTTACTACTTAAGCCCATCACCTCTTATATATAAAAACAAAAGCATAAAATGCTCCTCTGTCACTCGAACTTGTGACTGCCGCTTCTAAATTCTTAAGTGGCGCCCTAAGCCACTCCAACCACCTGGACTTTCATGCCCCTCAACCACACCATTTAATTTTTAAGACCTTCCTTCTTGGCCCCCTTCTCTTTAACGCCAACAAAACCCAAAAGAAAAACTCTTCCCTCTTGTTACTGCCGAGACTCGATCTTAAGACCCCCTTGATGCCACCTTCAAGGCACCTAAGTGGCACATGAAAGCCACTTAGCCATGCTGTTCTTTGTGTCACTTTTCACCCAAAATTTTATTTAACCCCTATTCCCTAGCTTCCTTCCTTTTAGGTACTTAAAAAGAAATTTTAATACTAGGTCAGGCCTAGCTCGGGTTTATTTCTAGACCTTAGAACATGCCAAATAAAATCATACTATTTATTTCAAGCACACATGGGAACAAATAATTAAATTTTCAAACAACCCCTAATTTAGGGTGTTACAGTTCTACCCCCTTAAAAAAAATTTGGCCTCGAAATTACCTGGATCAGAAGAGTTGGGGGTATTGCTGGCGCATCACATCCTCGGGTTCCCACGTGGTCTCTTCCGTTCCATGATTCCGCCATAACACCTTTACCAAAGGCACTGACTTCCTATGTAGAACTTTGACATCACGATCCAAGATTTGTACTGGCTCCTCCTCGAACGACAAGTCCGGACTCACCTCAATTTCTGCCACTGGCACTATGTGTGAGGGATCTGATCGATAGCGCCTCAGCATCGAGACATGGAAGACATCATAGATCTGGCTCAACTCTGTCAGTAACTCAAGCTGGTAAGCTACCGGTCCCACTCGCTTCACTACTATATATGGCCTGATGAACCTTGGGCTTAGCTTCCCTTTTCGCCCAAATCTCAATACCTTTTTCTAAGGTGACACCTTTAGAAAAACTTTATCTCCTACTGCATATTCCATTTCCTTGCGCTTAAGATCGACATAAGATTTTTGCCTATTTGACGCTTCTTTAAGACGAGCCCAAATCACCCTAACTTTATCTTCGATTTCTGTTACCAATTCTAGACCCAAAACTTGTCGTTCACCCAATTCCGTCCAACACGTAGGAGTATGACATTTCGTCCATCTGATTGCTTCATATGGTGCCATCTGGATACTCGCTGATAACTATTGTTATAAGCGAATTCGCTAGTTGTAGGTACTCTTCCCAACTACTGAAATCCGAACACAACCTCTTAGCATATCTTCTAATATCGTATGACCCTTTCCATTGCCCGTCGGACTGAGGATGGAAAGTCATCTTGAAATCAATCGTGTACCCAAAGCACGATGTAACGCTTTCGAACCTTGCGTAAATCTGGGATCCCTATCGAGATGATCGATCTTGGCACACCATGCAACCTCACTATTTTCGACACATACGACTTAGCTAGCTTACAAGTGAGTAATCCACCCTTCTGCAGGTATAAAGTGGTGATTTAGTCAGACGGTCCACAATCACCCAAGCTGCGTCCTTCTTCTTTGGGCGTGAGGGTAGCTCGACGAAATCCATAGTGATCCTCTCCCATTTCCACTAAGGGATCTTTATTGGTTGAAGTAAACCCGATGGCAACTGATGTTCAGCCTTAACCTGCTGATATGTCAGACACCTTTCCACAAATTCAGTTACCTCGCGCTTCAGCCCTGGCCACCAGAATTATTTTCGCAAATCTCCATACATCTTGCTACCTCCAGGATGCATAGCGTATGGGCTGCTATGTGCATCCCGAAGAACTTTCTGCCTCAATTCCACATCTTTCGGCATACAAGTTCGCCCTTGAAAGCATAATACTCCATCATCGGACAAGCTATACCCTTCCAAGCCACCATCCTGAACTTACAATCTCCGTGCATTCAAACTTCCATCTACTAACTATTTTTCCTTAATCTCCTCGATCCAAGTCGGCTTAACTTGTAGTTCTGCCAAAAGACTTCCATCGTCGTATAGACTGAGGTGAGCAAACATCGCCCTTAAGTCTGTCACAACTTTCTGACTCAAAGCGTCAGCCACCACGTTAGCTTTGCCCGAATGGTACTCAATTGAACAGTCGTAGTCCTTCAACAGTTCAATCCATCGCGCTGTCTCAAGCTCAACTCCTTCTGACTCAAGAGATACCTCAAACTTTTGTGATCCGTGTAGACTATCGACTTTTCCCCATACAAGTAATGCCTCCATATCTTCAAAGCAAAAACTACTGCCGCTAACTCCAAGTCGTGAGTTGGATAGTTAACCTCATGCGATCTTAACCGACGGGGTGCATAGGCCACTACCTTCCCCTCTGCATCAACACACGTCCCAACCCGTATGGGACGCATCACGATAAGCGTAAACAACTTCTACGCCTCGGTTTGTGCAGAAGCTGGAGCTTAGTCGAGAATCTTCCTTAGCTTATCAAAACTTTCTTCTTGTTTCTCCGACCAAACAAATGGAACTCCTTTTCTTAATAACTTAGTTAGTGAAATTGCAATTAAAGAGAATCCTTCCACAAATCTCGATAGTACCTGCTAGACCCGAAAACTTTAAATTTACGCCACCGACCTAGGCGGTTTCCACTCCAACACCGCTTCAACCTTGCGAGGGTCCACTCTAATCCCTTCCGTGACACCACGTGACCTAAGAAAGCCACCTCCTAAGCCCAAATTCACATTTCTTGAATTTGGCATATAACTTCTTCTCCTCGATGCTTGTAGAACTATCGCAAATGCATGTCATGCTCCTCCCCGTCTTTGAATAAACCAATATGTCGATACTATAAACACCACGAAAAATTGATCCAAATCTTCTTTGAAACACCCTATTCATTAAGTCCATGAACAGCTGCGGTCGTTGGTCAACCCAAATGGCATCACTAGAAACTCGTAATGCCCATACCGAAATGCGGGCAGCCGTCTTGTGAACATCAACCTCCTTTACCTTAAGTTGATGATAACCCGACCTAAGGTTTATCTTGAGAAAATCGATGCACCCTTGGTTGGTCAAACAAGTCATCGATCAAGGAACAGCGGATACTTGTTTTGATCGTTAACTTGTTTCAGCGACGGTGAGTCGATACACATCCACATTGACTCGTCTTTCTTCTTGACAAACAGCACAGGTGCCCCCCACGGAGATATACTTGGTCGAATAAACCCTCGGTCCAAGAGCTCCTGAATTTGAGCCTTCAGCTCCACCAATTCCTTTGGTGCCATTCGGTAGGGTACTATAGACACAGGCGCCGTCTCGGGTAACAAATCTATACCAAATTCAACTTCTCGATCTGGAGGCAGACCTGGAAGTTCTTCTGAAAACACATCAGCGAATTCCCCTACCGTTCGGACCTTCTCAACTTCTGACTCCTTAGCCTCCAAAGCACATATTTGAACCAAAAACGCCTCACACCCTTTCCTGACCATCTTCTCCGCCTTCAACGCAGACACCACGTTGGATAGGTAATCTCTTCTATTACCTATCATGACCACTTCATCACCCTCAGCCATCTTTAGAACCATGCGCTTAGCAGCACAATCCAACCTTGCCTGATGCTTAACCAACCAGTCCATTCCAAGAATTAGATCGAACTCCCCAAACGGCAGTTCCATCAGATCAGCCATAAACACTACCCCTTGGAGTTCTAGGGGTACATCCCTATATAGCTTGTTTACAACTAACCTAGAGGGCTAATTACTGTCATCTCTCTAGAAGTAGTCTCAAAGTCTATGTTCATGGTCTCTACCACACTACTAGCAACGTATGAATGCGTTGAACCCACATCAATTAATGCAACATATGGAAGACCAAAAATTAGGAACGTACCAGTTATGACGTCCGGTGCGTCACCCTCTTCTCGACGCCTCACTGCGTAGACTAAACCAAGTTTCCTTGCTTACGTGTTGCTGTCCCTCTTCCTGGAGTTCTGCGACCTCGATTAGAACCATTATTTCCTCTACCATTACCATGACCCCTCTGTGGTGGTCCTACATTTCTAGCACGAGCACGGTTACGACCTACGGGTGATTCTTGGCTAACCGAGGATAATCCCTTACGGTGATCCAAAGATCCACATTCAAAGCATCCCTTTCCCGGTCCAACAACCTCCCAATGTGATTTCCCGGCGATTACCGGTGGTCTCGATTAGTAGCCATGGGCCTTCTGCCTGATTCGGCCCACTCTACCGAGCCTTTTTCTATGCATTACTACTCGATCCGGAAGATCCAAAGCCTCTTTTCTGCTTGTTCCTATCGTAATTCTGTCTCACGGACTCCTTGACCCCTTCGGCTACCTTAGCCTTTTCCACCAAGACAGCAAACTCACGCTCCTGCTGTAGAGCAATCAGCAACCTTAAATCATCCCTCAGTCTGTCTTCAAAGTGGACATAACGCTCATGCTCCGTTGACACAATTCTCCGAGCATAGCGACTCAGCCTCAAGAATTCCGCTTCATACTCTAACACTGACTTATTTCCTTGTACCAACCCCAGAAAGGCTTTCCTCTGAGCATCAATGTAGTTGGTGCCCACATACTTCTTTTGATAAGCAGCTTTGAGATACTCCCAAGTAAGGTCATCTGCCGTAGTACCATCTCGAACCGTGAGCCACCAGCGATATGCCTCATCCTTTAGAAGCGACACGCTCCTTTCGACTTCTCCTCATTCGTCGGATCAAGATCATCCATGATCCTTTCGATCGATTCAACCGATTCTAGTCGCCTTGGGTGCCACACCCGATACTCTCCGGAATACCTTAGCCCCGTTGGATCGGAGCCGCTCGGGTACAAATTTTGAGCTCCCATACCACCACTTGCTTGACCACCATCTCAAGAACTCGCAACACGACTTGCGATCTTGCCTCATCTCCGTCGATCTTGATCCTCAGCTCCAAAAGTTGGGGGTGGTGGTGGCAGTGGTACCTCATTCTCAGATCCCTGACCCGACCTCACGGGTTCTGACACGGTCATCGTGCCCCTACCGCGTCCACGACGGCCACGTCCTCTAGAGCTCATTCTTAACTATTGCGCTTTAATCTGATTAAGAAATTTTTATGGATTAGTACTTGTTTCACTTGGTTATCCGCGAAAAAATTTTATGGAGAGAGTTTATTAGAGATTCTTTCGACCAATCAAAGTTTTAAATCTTCTATCCTAGTTCACACGGAAAGCACATCCATTCCTAATACCTTTCCTACACTCACTCTTTCGGGCATTTACATGGTTTCTATCCAGGGGTATTTTGTCATTTTCTATAGGGGTATTTTAAGTAATAAAGCGAGGAAATTTTAAAACTTTACTAAATCGGGACATCTTGAAATTTCCCAAAAGCTGAAGAGGTATTTCTGAAAATTTGTCAAATTAAAGGTATGCGAAATTTTAGAATCGAGGGTATTTTGGTAATTTTGTCAATCGGGGTAATTTTGTAAATTTCAAAGTCGAGGTATTGTTTTGAAATACAAAATTTTGGATACTTTTGCAAAGTAAGAGAATTTTATTGAAATTGGGGTAGTCTGATAATTTTAAAACCAACGGCATTTTCGTAATTTTGCCCTTAGGGGCATTTTGGTAATTTTTTGGTAAATTGAAAATATTTTGAAAATTTTCGAGAAATAAATTTTTTTCTATTTAAAAGAGTATTGTAATGATTTTTAAAACTTAGAGTTTTCATAAAACATGGCTAATCCCTTTCGGGTTTTAGTTATTGTGTTTAGCTTTATGATCGAGTCCTCTTGGTTAGGGTGAGCCGAAGCTACGCATCGGTAGGATTCTGCGAAGAGGAGGTGAGTCACGAGGACTGCTTAAGTACCAAGCTCTTCGGATCCAATCCTAGACATGCGCACTGAGGTTACCACACCTAACTCGTGACTTGGTCGTAGGTTTGTTTACTTAGGCATTTTAAGTTTTATGTGATTTGTTGGAGTAAACTAGTCCTAGGGTTTTAACACTTATCATACTAACTCGTTCCATACCTACCCTTTTACAAATAATAATCCACACGTAAGTCGAAATACTTACAGGCGGATTGGTGCAGGAGACTTCGGTGCCATCTTTGTTCAAAACCAAAAATGTTTCACAAAGGCCTCACAAAACATTTTGGGCCTTGGGCCCCCACAGCCGAGCTTTGAACTGGGCTCTGATACCAATTTTGTAACACCCCGAACCCGGCCCAAACACTATGACCAAATCCGGTATGTTACAGATGAAAATTTGTTGAAAACCCCCTTTCACTTACTTTAAAATTTTGGTAAAAAGAATATAGTTTTGTTAAAAACATTTGAGGTGTATAGCTTTGTTATTTTAAGTCATGTTGTTACCAATTCTATCAATGTACCCGATGGTACGAAAGAAAACATTTTCGTTTGAATTTAAGAAAATTTGTGTAATCATTTTAAAGTTGTTAAGTGGTTTAAATAAAAAATCCCAAACATGTAAAATAATAAAAATAATCTTAGGAGGCCTTATTACAACTCGAACAAATAAAACCCAAAAATAAAATAAAATAATTCAAAGTAAACTCAAATTTCCTTTGCATGGCCACCTCGAGTCCATCAGGCTCCTCATCCATGATCTCGAGTCACTGAAAAGTATTAAAGGAAAGGTGAGTCACCAAGACTCGATGTGTAACCCTTTTCGGTTTAGTGCAACAACATACACAATTTATAACAAATTAACATGCACTAAATTATGCACCCAACCTAGCCATCCAAATACCTTTCTCTACCCGTGTGGTACCAAACCCTTGGTGGTGCCAAACCACTGGTGACTTAAAGTCACGATATTCATCAATAATTGTGGTGCCAAACCCTTTGGTGGGGCCAACCCGTGTGATACCAAATCATGGCGTCGATCCCATAATATAATCCGTGGGGCCAACCCACTGTGGTGCTAAGCCACTGGGACGAGACGCTATGAGGTGCCAAACCTCTGGAGGTGCCAAACCTCTGGTGACCGTAGTCACGAAATGTGGTACCAAACCACTGGTGTCCGTCGACATGAATATCACTTCCCCCTCCACTCATATATCCCACATCAATCCATGATATTTAACAGAAATCATGCCAACATGCTTATTTAGCAACATACACTGGATTTATCATTAACCATATATTTAAGTCACATATACCAAATATGTCATGCTTCCCAAAAGCATCATAAAGAACTCATAACGACAAGGACTTACACGAATCCTTGCTTATACCATTATGGTATTAAATCCAAATCTACATCATTCAGTTAGCACACACAATGTATTTAGCAGTTATTAATTATAAAGTGTGTATGTACACATACTATCAATAGCTCTAAATCACGAAGAATCAATCGGCCTCTCAAGATCTTCTTGCCCTATATTCGGCCATTACCCATGTTAGTATCAAAGGCCTATTCGGCCAAAACAAACAAACCAAAGGGTTAACACTCTACCTTACCTTTCAAATGATTCGGTTTCCTACCAAATCCACGAGCCAAATGATGGTTCACCTCGACAATCGGCCACACCTTAAGACACAAAATAGTTAGCCTCACAAGCCTTGACTTACGAATACCTAAAGGAAAAGATTACTAAATCAAGTCCTTACCACCACTTACCAACCGATCAGCGAGAAAGAAGGCTACGCTTGATTATTTCCAAGTCCGGAG
Organism: Gossypium rotundifolium; assembly: GCA_025506655.1. Taxonomy (NCBI): domain Eukaryota; kingdom Viridiplantae; phylum Streptophyta; class Magnoliopsida; order Malvales; family Malvaceae; genus Gossypium; species Gossypium rotundifolium. The sequence continues at coordinate 12,994,791 of CP106733.1, forward strand.
ATCCTTCCTCTCAAACCGATTGCAAAAGACAAACCCAAGGAGATCAACACCACTCTATTATTGACCAAGGTGAAAGCTAAATAGGAGAAGGAATTTGGCACACCAAGAGGGAATAGATTAGGTTAGAGAAAGTAAAAGAGATGGAAGAAAGGACTTAGGGATTTGGAAAAAGGCTAAGAAGAAGAAAAGATCTTTGAAAAATTTTGAGCAATTGCCTAGGGAAATTTGCCCGACAACTTGTGAAAGAAAAGAAAATATTCTTTGAATGATTTTGGCACTCCTTGTGTAACACTAAACCAAAATTAGATGGCCCTAGAGAGTCCCTCATTCGGCCATAACCTCTCCTCTTTGTGATAATTGACCTTCAATTATCAAAGATTTAAACAAAGTTTATCTAACTTCTTATCTCCTAGCTACTCTCAACAATTTAAATGAAAATAAAATTGCAAATACCACTCTCTTCCGGCCGATTAATTGCGAGAAAAATAAGCTTTATCCTTATCATTTAAGGAACCCAAAATTAAGCCATCACCTCTCTCCATTCCACCTGGCCTTGGGGAAAAAAATAAAAACTAAAGCTAACTGCTATCTTTGGCTCGAACTCAGGACCTCTGATATGACCCCCTAAGCGCCCTTGCCACTCTTCCATTTAGACTTTCATGTCGTGAGCCTTGCCGAAATTTCTTTAAAGCCTTACTACTTAAGCCCATCACCTCTTATATATAAAACAAAAGCACAAAATGCTCTTCCTATCACTCGAACTTGTGACCTGCCGCTTCTAAATTCTTTAGTGGCACCCTAAGCCACTCCAACCACCTGGACTTTCATGCCCCTCAACCACACCATTTAATTTTTAAGACCTTCCTTCCTAGCCTCCTTCTCTTTAACGCCAGCAAAACCCAAAAGAAAAACTCTTCCCTCTTGTTACTGTCGAGACTCGATCCTAAGACCCCCCTTGACGCCACCTCCAAGGCACCTAAGTGGCACATGAAAGCCACTTAGCCATGCTGTTCTTTGTGTCACTTTTCACCCAAAATTTTATTTAACCCCTATCCCCTAGCTTCCTTCCTTTTAGGTACTTAAAAAGAAATTTTTTAATACTAGGTCAGGCCTAGCTCGGGTTTATTTCTAGACCTTAGAACATGCCAAATAAAATCATACTATTTATTTCAAGCACACATGGGAACAAATAATTAAATTTTCAAATAACCCCTAATTTAGGGTGTTACAATTGGGGTATAAAACCACCAATTCACTTCCCCTTTACATATCACCCATATGCCCCATGTCATACAAAACATGCAAATATTATGCCTTATGCCTTATTCACATTCTTATAGTTGCGCTTATATGCCATAACAGATATTTATCACGATATACTCATAGTAAGAGTGGGTAAACGTACCTGAGTATTTCGTACCATTGCATGGCACTTTTAGCCACCTCACACATGTTTTAATTAACACATATATTAAAGCATAATCATAAATTAATTGAAGCTTAGTGTGGGTGTACACACCTGATATACTTATCGCTTTATTGAAATCCCGAAATCCCGGTCTAGCGTCCTAGATCCTTAGTTCCTATATTCGACCACCCTCAACATGTTAGCAAAAGCCTATTATTAACTATCCAAAATCCATAACTAAAAGCTTACCTTGCTTGCCGATTTGAGTACTCCTCAAATCCACGAAACTTTAATGATCTTCCTACCTCCAATGGTCAATGCTAAATCCTTAACTTGGTTAGTTCGACTTTTGAACAAATAAGGAATAGATCTTAAAACACCAAATATGGCCTTGGCGATTGTACATAAGTGTTTACCTTGCGATCTAAAATCCGAAATCCTTGTATACCCTTGTCATTGCCCTAAATATCCATAGTTAGATTCGACTAACATAGTAACCAATATGGCCGAATATGCACCTTCACTTACCTTATAGATTTGAATCCCAAAATTGATCCTTGCTTCTCTGGTGATATCGAGATCCCTACTTAACCATTGTTAGAGTTGGCTTATGCATAAATCTATGGAAAATGGCCCTTGGCCGAAACTACATGTCACTTACCTTGAGCACTTCAAATCCCAAGAGGCTCCTTTCTTGTTCCCTAACGTTGGCTACACACAAAAAGAACACATCACTATGGCCTTACACACATTCGGCCATCCCTAAAACCAAGGTCAAACATTTGGTTTCGGCACACTAAAAGAAAGAGTAGAGAAACCGATTATAAGAAGTACTTACCACCAACGTTTACTTATGAATACTAATAGAGAATAGATTTCGGCTAACCGTTTTGGCTTTTAAGATTTGCGGCAAAGAAGAGAAAATAGGCACTTTGAGATTCGGCTAGGCTTTTCAATGACAAAGGGTCATTTGGCCATTCAAGAAAAGGTGATGAATTGAGTTTGAAAGAAAAGAGAATAGGAAGGGAGAGGAAATTCGACAAGGCACAAAGAGAAAGAAAAAGATGAATGCTCACAACAAAAATTCGGCACACACTCCTTCACACTCTTCAAAGCCGAAAATACAAGCCCATAGAGTCCAATATTCAGCCACTACATCCTCTCACTATCTAATCCCCTAATTCACTCTTCCTTAGCCAAATCTTGAAGTGTCCCTGTGCCGTCCACTTCCTCTTCTCCAGAGTCCATGTGCTGTCCACTTCCTCTCCTCCTTGTAGCAAAATAAAGTCTTTTATTTTCTTTCCTTGTGACTCGAACCTTGGCCTATTTGCACCTGCTTGTGGCGTCACTTACAGAGGCTTTAAGTGGCGCCTCCAAGCCACTTAACCAATCCCATTTGTGTGTCATAACTCCCTTATATTTTCTCTTAAGGCCACCCTGCTTAGCTTCCCCTTTTAGATTTAGAATCTAATTATTTCTAAGGCACTCTCCTATTTTCTAAGGTTCACAAAATTCATACAACACATTCTTAACACATAAAGGCATGCTATTTCATATTATTAAGCAAAAATGAATAAGCCATAATCCAGGATATTACAGTTCTACCCCCTTAAAATAATTTTGACCTCGAAATTACCTGGCTAAAATAGGTGGGGGTATTGCTGTCGCATTGCTTCTTCCGATTCCCACGAAGCTTCCTCCGATCCATGATTTTGCCACAACACCTTGACCAAAAAGACCGATTTCCTTCGTAGCACTTTCATATCTCGTTTCAGAATCTGAATCGGCTCTTTCTCATAAGACAGATCTGGTCTCAGCTCCACTTCCTCAACCGGAACTACATGAGATGGATCCGATCGGTATCGACGTAGCGTGGAAACATGAAATACGTCGTGCATCTGCTTCAATTTTGGAGGTAACTCCAAGCTGGTATGCCACCGGTCCAATTCGCTTCAATACCCGATAAGATCCTATAAACAACAAGCAGCTTTCCTTTTCGACCAAATCTCATCATCTTCTTCCATGGCGAAACTTTAAGAAACACTTGATCTCCCATCAAATTCTATTTCCTTACATTTGAGATCTGCGTCGACGGCTACGCCTATCGGATGCCTCCTTTAACAGTGCCGAATTATCTTAACCTTCTCCTCGGATTCAGCCACAATTTTGGACCCAAAATTTGGCGTTCCCTAATTAGTCCAACACGTAGGAGTGTGACACTTTTCGACCATCTGATGACTTCATACGGTGCCATCCAGTATACTTGCCTAATATTTGTTATTGTATGCAAATTCGCTAGAGGAAAATATTCTTCCCAACTTCCTCTAAAGTCTATCACCACGACCTCTCGGCATATCCTCCAACACTTGTATTACTCGCTTTCAGTTGACCGTCATTTGTGGATGAAAGGCCATCTTTGAAATCAATCGGTGCCTAAGGCACGATGTAGTGCTTTCCAAAATCGAGATGTGAACCTCGGATCCTATCCAAGATAATCGACAACGGCACTCTGTGCAACCTTACAATCTACGCCACATACAACTTTGATAATTTACGGAGAGAGTAGTCAACCGCATAGGAATAAAATGTACGAACTTTGTCGGCCGATCAACTATCATCCATACCGAGTCCTTCTTAGTAGGCGTAAGGGGAAGCCCACTAACGAAGTCCATGGTAATTTTCTCCCACTTCCATTGGGGAATCTGTATTGGCTGAAGCAACCCGGACGGAACTTGGTGTTCAGCCTTAACTTGCTGACACGTCAAGCACTTACCAACATATTCAGTAACTTCTCGCTTAAGACCAGGCCACCAAAACTGCTTCCTTAGATCTCTGTACATTTTACTACCTATGGGATGCATAGCATAGGGGCTACTATGCGATTCCCGAAGAATTCTTTGCCTAAGTTCTTCGTCCTTCGGCATATAGACCTTACCCTTAAAGCACAATACTCCCTCGTCATTAACACCATAACCCTCTAACTCTCCATTTTGCACTTGTCGCAACTTAACACTTAGATCCTCATCCATTAACTAACTTTCCTTCACCTCATTCAACCATGTAGAAGCAACTTGCAACTCGCTTAGCAAACTTCCATCGTCATAGAGGCTTAAATGTGCGAATATTGCCCTCAGATCCGTCACTACCTTCCGACTTAAGGCATCTGCCACCACATTCGCCTTGACCGGGTGGTACTCTATGAAACAATCATAATCCTTCAATAATTCCACCCACCTTCGCTGTCTCAGATTCAACTCCTTCTGAGTCAGTAGGTACTTAAGGCTTTTGTGGTCTGTGTAGATCACTGACTTCTCTCCATAAAGATAGTGCCTCCACACCTTAAGAGCAAAGACCACTGCTGCCAACTCCAAATCATGCGTGTGGCCTTAGTTATCGAGACGCATAAGCAACTACCTTCCTGTCTTGCATAAGGACACCTCCCAATCCTGTATAGAAGCATCACAATATACCACAAACTCCTTCCCTAGCTCAGGCTGAATTAAAACTGAAGCTTCAGTCAAGACCTTCTTAAGCTTCTCAAAGCTCTCCTGTTGCTTATCGATCCATAAGAAGGGCACTTTCTTTCTCAACAACTTTGTCAGAGGTGCGGCTATCGACGAGAACCCTTCCACGAACCTTCGGTAATAGCCTGCTAATCCTAAGAAACTCTGAACTTCTGCCACAGACTTAGGGGGTTTCCAATCCAAAACTGCCTCAATCTTCCAAGGATCCACCCTTATTCCTTCAGTAGATACCACATGTCCTAAAAACGTAACCTCCTTAAGCCAAAATTCACACTTGCTGAATTTGGCGTAAGCTTCTTCTCCCTCAACACTTGCAACACGACTCGGAGATACTCATCGTGTTCTTCCTCAGATTTCAAATACAGCAAGATATCATCTATGAACACAACAACAAATCGATCTAGATAGGGTTGGAAAACCCGATTCATCATGTCCATAAACGCGGCTAGGGCATTGTCAATCCGAACAGCATTACCAAAAACTCATAATGCCGTACCTTGTTGGAAGTCGTCTTATGGATATCGACCTCCTTCACCTTAAGCGATGATATCCGGACCTTAGATCTATTTTTGAGAATACTGGCGCCCCTTAAGGTGATCGAGCAAGTCATCTATCATTGGCAAAGGGTACTTGTTCTTGATGGTCGACTTATTCAATCGACGATAATCTATGCACATACGCATAGTTTGGTCCTTTTCTTCATGAATAAGACCGGTGCTCCCCATGGAGACACCTTTGGGTTGGATGAACCCCGGTCGAGCAATTCTTGGATCTCGAGCCTTGAGCTCAACCAACTCCTTTGGTGCCATTACGCATGGGGCAATGGACACGGGGCATGCCGTGACAAGTCAATTCCAAACTCCACCTCCCAATAGGGGTATTAGGGTAATTCCTCTAAAAGACATCCACAAACTCCTTACGGTTCTAACTCCACTAACTCCCCTTCGTTTGTATCCAAAGCACAAATGAAGGCCAAAAATGCCTTACACCCCTTCTGAACCATCTTATCCGACTTTAATGCCGAAACTACGTTAGACAAGTAGTTCCTCATTTCGCCTATCATAACCATCACCTCGTTCTCTGAGGTCCTTAACTCTATTAGTTTGGCTGCACAATCTAATACAGCCCGATGCTCCACTAGCCAATCCATGCCAAGTATAAGATTAAATTCCCCGAAGGGTAATTCCATTAAGTAGGCAAGAAATACCGCTCCTTGAAGTTCCAAAGATACTCTCCGAAACATCTTATTCACCACTATAGTTTGGCCTAATGGGCTTACTACAGTCATCTCCCTATCAGATAGTTCAGAGGCTATCACTAGAGTTTCAACCACTCTTCATGCAACATAAGAATGGGTCGAGCCCATATCAATCAAAGTAACATAAGGTTTGCCAGATATAAGGAACGTACTGGTTATGACGTCCGGTGTGTCTCCGTCTTCCCTCCGGTGAACTGCATAAACCAAACCCAGTTGTCTGGCCTCCGTGTTACCAACACCTCGGCCCAGTGTTCCTCGTCCTCTACCAAAACCATTACCTCTGCCAGCCAAACCACGACCTCGCGGTGGCTGCTGTCCTCCTCTTCCATCCTGGTTAGAACCTTGACTTACTGGTCGTCCCCCTTCAGTTCTCATCGGGCAATCCTTAATCATGTGGTCCTTGGACCCACACTTAAAACATCCTCCCGTCTTTTTCCAACACTCACCCAAGTGTTTTTTCCCTCACTAATCACAAGCACGATACTGCCCTCTTGAAGTAGCTTGCTGACCTCGCGGCCCATCAACTCTAGGCCTCTTTTGCTCATTCTTAGATGGCATTGATGATCCAAATCCTCTTTTCTACCTATTCTGATCGGTGTTCTACCTTACATAATCCTTAATTCCCTCGGCTACCTTAGCCTTCTCCACCAACACAGCAAACTCTCGCTCCTGTTGTGGAGCTATCAGCAACCTCAGATCATCCCTTAGTGCGCCTCAAATCGAACACACCGCTCATGCTCGATGAGACACTATCCTCGAGCATAATGGCTCGACCTTAGGAATTGACCGTACTCGACCACGGACTTGTTCCTTAAACTAGCCCCGAAATGCCTTTCTCTGCGCATCAATATAATGAGTGCCAACATACTTCTTACGGTATGCTACCTTAGCATAATCCCAAGTGAGTTCCTCGGTTGTAGCACCATCCCCACCGTGAGCCACCATTGATATGACTCATCGGCGAGATGACACCAACCCTTTCGGCTTTTCCTCGTCGATTCATCGAGCTCATCCATAATCCGCTCGATCGCCTCCAACCAATACTCAGAAGATCTTGGGTGCCACACGATACACCACGAAACACCTCAGCTCTGTTGGCTCGGAGTCCCTCGGTCGACTTTCGAGCTCCCATGCCTCCACGCACTCTAGTCACCCTTTTCAAAACCCGTAGCATCGCCTGTGACACTGCGTCATCCCCCATCGATCACGATATTCCACATCGGCGGTGGTGGTGGCATTCATTTTAGATCCTTGACCCGATCTAACGGGTTTGAACACGATCATTCGGCCTCTTCCATGGCCACACACGTTACGACCACGTCCGCTTAAATTCATACTTCTGCTTTGCGTTTATCTTATTAAAGAATTTTATGAATTAGTTTTGTTCCACTGGTTTATCACGCACAGTCTTATGTTTAATAGTTTTTAAAAGGGTAGTTCTTTCGAATTCATTCACATACAGTCTCAGATCATTCATTCAGTCACACACATGAACTTACGTTCATTACAGAGAAATGTTGTAGTTGTCATTGTTTGTTGTTTTCCACTACCTAAGGGTATTTCTGTAATTTTGTCCTACAGGGGTATTTTGATAATTTTTCAAATTAGGGTATTTGAAAATGTTGTAAAATAGAGATTGTTGATATTTTACAAAATTAAAATACTTGCTGGGAAAATTTCAAGGGTGAAATGATAATTTTATACACTAAGGGTATTTTTGCAATTTTACAAGCTAGGGTCATTTCGGTAATTTTTCGCAAAATGTGGTTCCTTGTGACTTTCCAAAATAAGGTTATTTTTAAAAATTTCTAATTTGAGGGTACTTCGATAATTTTCCTTACTGAGGGTATTTTGGTCATTTGCATAGGTTAGGGGTAATTTGGTCATTTTGTAAATCAGGGGTAATTTCGTAAATTTTCCAAATCAGGGTATCTTAATATTTTGTAAAGATAGGGTTTTTGGATATTTATAAGATAAGAGAACCTTGATAAAAACTATGGGTAGTATGGAAATTTTATGAACCAAGGGCATTTTAGTAATTTTTTCAACCAGGGGTATTTAGGTTATTTTAGTAAATCAAGAATATTTTGGAAGTTCTTTTTTCAAAATAGTTTTCCTACACCTTGAAGGGGTAGTTTGGTGATTTAAAGACTTAGGGTTTTTATAAAAATATGGCTAGTCCCTTTCGGGTTTTAGTTATTGGGTTTAGCTTGTGGCTGAGTCCTCTTGGTTAGGGGTGAGCCGTCGATGCGCACGCAGGTAGGATTCAGTGGAGGAGGTGAGTCACTAGGGCGCTTAAATACCAAGCTCCCACAGAAACCAATCCTAGACATGTGCACAATGGTTGCCACACCCTAGCTCGGCGACTTAGTCACAGGTTTGTTTAATTGTGCGTTAAAGTTTTATGTAATTGTTGGGGTAACTAGTCCTATAGTTCAAGTACTTATCATACTAATCAACGTTCCATTTCTACCGTTCTACAAATCATACAATAATTCACACAATGGATAGGGTACTTACCAGGTGGACTTCGGGCCGGAGACTCAGGTGCCATGCTAGATAACCTGCTCATTTCTTAGAAAAATCCACTTTCAATAGACAGAAGACATTTTGGGCCCTAAAAGCCCTCAAGGTCGAGTTTTGAACCAGGCTCTAATACCAAGCTAAAACACCCCAAACCCGGCCCACAAGCCCTAACTGGATCTGGCATGCTTCTAGGAAAAACCATGCGAATCTTACTTGAACTTTACTAAAAACTTGTGTGTTTTTTAAATCAGTTGATTTGGGTTGGGCTCAAATATTAAAACCCATGTTGATTAGGTGTCAAAACATTTGATATTTATATTTAAGAAAATTTGACTTTGAACTTTAATTCGATAATAATCGTATCAAACTAAGTAATTTAAAAGCATGCATAAATAATTTAATACTTATGGCCTTATAACATCAAACAAAAACCCGAAATAATTCAAAACTTAAATATAAATAGAGCTAATAAAAAATAAAACAGTCTCTGAGCCTTGCATGGCTTCCACTGAGCTCCTGCCGACCCGGTCCATTACTGAGTGTCACCTGGAAAACAGTCCCACAAGGGGTGAGTCAAACAGACTCAATGTGTACAACCAACACAGAACTCAATTAACTCGGGCATGTTAAATCATGCATAGTAACATATATATAATTAATGATGTAAACCCGAACCCAAGCCTAAATAACCATCCGCTACACATCACCGTACCAACCATCACACCGTGGGGACTACTAAGTCAACCCTCCATCCGCTACACACCATCGAAGGCGATCACTGCGATCGGCGTGCTCATCGCCCTTATAAAATTCATGGCATGGCCACGGATATATATTAAGTAACATAAGTCACCACATTCATATATTGTGACATAAGTCACCACATTCATATATTGTGACATAAGTCACCACATTCGAGATATTGGGGTATAAAACCACCAATTCACTTCCCTTTACATATCACCCATATGCCCCATGTCATACAAAACATGCAAATATTATGCCTTATGCCTTATTCACATTCTTATAGTTGCGCTTATGTGCCATATGAGATATTTATCACCATATACTCATAGTAGGAGTGGGTAGCGTGCACAGTATTTCGTACCATTGCATGGTACTTTTAGCCACCTTACACATGTTTTAATTAACACATATATTAAAGCATAATCATAAATTAATTGAAGCTTAGTGTGGGTGTACACACCTGATATACTTATCACTTTATTGAAATCTCGAAATCCCGGTCTAGCGTCCTAGATCCTTAGTTCCTATATTCGACCACCCTCAACATGTTAGCAAAAGCCTAATCGGCTAACTATCCAAAATCCATAATCGAAAGCTTACCTTGCTTGCCGATTTGAGTACTCCTCAAATCCTAAAACTTTTTGATCTTCCTACCCTCCAATCGGCCAATGCTAAATCACTTAACTTGGTTTGTTCCAGCTTTTGAACAAATAAGGAATAGATCTTAAAACACCAAATATGGCATTGGCCGATTGTACATAAGTGCTTACCTTGCGATCCGAAATCCAGAAATCCTTGTATACCCTTTGTCACGCCCTAAATATCCATAGTTAGATTCGCTAACATAGTAACCAATATGGCCGAATATGCACCTTCACTTACCTTGAAGATCTGAATCCCGAAATTGATCCTTGCTTCTCTGGTGATATCGAGATCCCTACTCAACCATTGTTAGAGTCAGCTTATGCATAAATCTATGGAAAATGGCCCTTGGCTGAAACTACATGTCACTTACCTTGAGCACTTCAAATCCCGAGAGGCTCCTTTACTGTTCCCTAACGTTGGCTACACATAAAAAGAACACATCACTATGGCCTTACACACATTCGGCCATTCCTAAAACCAAGGTCAAACATTCGGTTTGACACACTAAAAGAAAGAGTAAAGAAACCGATTATAAAAGTACTTACCACCAACGTTTACTTGTGAATACTAACAGAGAATAGATTTGACTAACCGTTTTGGCTTTTAAGATTTGCGGCAAAGAAGAGAAAATAGGCACTTTGAGATTGACTAGGCTTTTCAATGACAAAGGGTCATTGACCATTCAAGAAAAGGTGATGAATTGAGTTTGAAAGAAAAGAGAATAGGAAGGGAGAGGAAATTCGGCAAGGCACAAAGAGAAAGAAAAAGATGAATGCTCACAACAAAAATTCGGCACACACTCCTTCACACTCTTCAAAGCCGAAAATACAAGCCCATAGAGTCCAATATTCGGCCACTACATCCTCTCAACTATCTAATCCCCTAATTCACTCTTCCTTAGCCAAATCTTGAAGTGTCCCTGTGCCGTCCACTTCCTCTTCTCCAGAGTCCATGTCTCGTCCACTTCCTCTCCTCTTTGTAGCAAAATAAAATCTTTTATTTGCTTTCCTTATGACTCGAACCTTGGCCCATTTGCACCTGCTTGTGGCGTCACTTACAGAGGCTTTAAGTGGCGCCTCCAAGCCACTTAACCAAGCCCATTTGTGTGTCATAACTCCCTTACATTTTCTCTTAAGGCCACCACCTTAGCTTCCTCTTTTAGATTTAGAATCTAATAATTTCTAAGGCACTCTCCTATTTTCTAAGGTTCACAAAATTCATACAACACATTCTTAACACATAAAGGCATGCTATTTCATATTATTAAGCAAAAATGCATAAGCCATAATCCAGGATATTACAAGAAATCCCCACAAGTGTGTTGAGGATAGACATATGGAATGGAGTGTAGAGGATGGAATACTAGGTTGGGCTGGGTTGCATTGCATTCACTATTTATGCCATGTTGTTGGGGCTCTGACCTAGTTAGACTCGTATGGGCTTGACCAATTTCATTCTTGTGAGAGCTAAGGCTCAATGTGCTACGTGGGCTTAGGCCAGTTATCATTTGTATAGGGATTACACACTGAGTCTCGTAACTCACCCCTCTGCTTAATTTTGTAGGTAATTCCTAGCTTTGCGAATTTGGAGTCGAGGTGAACTATGTGGTGGCCATACATCGTAGCTTAATGAATTCCATTTTTGCGGTACTATAGATTTTATTTAAATTTGGGTTTTGTTTTGTAATAAGGCTTTTGGTATTTTGTTTTGGTTTTAGCTTTTAATTGATTCTTTGCTTATTAATTTTGAATGCTCAATTTGGGATTTTCTAAAATATTAATAATGGTTTTTCTGTAATATTAATACACGATTTACAAACTCTAATGGATAAAACTCTGGATTTTCTTAACGTTGATAACTCTTTTCAAAATATCGCGTGTCAACAATAACTTAAATGTCGTTTTTTTGAAACTCATTGAGTTGGATTAATTATAAACAAGACCATCGGAAATAGCAACGAAAATGTTTTTGCAAAGAGAACTATAAAATAACTTGGATTTTTCACAAGCAACAAAACTTGATATTTTTAGCGAACGCGTAGATTCTTTAACAACCTTTCCATTTGACATGCCAGATCCGATCATAACGTCTAGGCCGGGTTTGGGGTGTTACAAGGTACATGCCGACACAAAGGATAAAAATCACCACATTTGAGTTCGGGATCGTTGTTGGATACTGAATCGACGATCAAAAGTTACGTACCTAACCTATGCATGGAAAACAAAACCGTACGCTGAGTAAAAACTCAATGATATTTCTATAATCTAATAAAAAGAAACAATATAATAGGCACAATTGAATATTTTAAACCACATTTTATTTATACAATAACATTTACAATTCAACACTCAAAACATAAATACATTATTTTATACCATATTCAATTTTCATCACTTGCTATACATAATACCTTTTCACAATTTGATCTACATATCAATTGAAACAATAACAATATCAATTCATGAAACATAATTCATGTGTCTCATTTTCATATTTCGATTAGTTATCCCATTTTCAATTCTCGTACAATATCATCCAATATCAATCATATTTAATTACCCTTATTAACACAACTCGGACTCAGACGGGTACACGGATCCAACCAACACAGCAGTTTGGAACCCAGTCCCTCATCGGATAAATCTGAAGTAATAAATTCATCTAACGCTATATAAATTTGACACATAGTGTCTCATCGATTAAACCGAAGTAAATTGGAACCTAGTGCCTCATCGACTCAAAGTCGAAGAAATCCCTAAACTCTTCCAATCCTATGGCATGCCATCTATATCCGACTCAGCCCAATACAGTTAATAAGGTTTAATCTCACTTTCCAAATACAACCAATATTCAATTATCATATTTGCACATATATATATATATTCATTTCAATTCAAATAATCAATATATTCATAATTTATGTAACACCCCAAACTCGGCCTAGACACTATGGCCGAATTTGACTATGTTACATGATAGGGTGTTTGGAAAATTATGTTGGTGCAATAAAACCATTTCTGCTTAATTACTTTTCTTTATCTCTTATTAGTTCCAAAATTCATTTTACTCACTTGCCCCCATAGTTTTAAAACGTAACTCGTTGTCGAAGCTTTTAAAAATAGTTTAAGTAATCACGAGTTTAGAAAAACTTTATTTTTTTGAAAATCGAGTTTCCTCGACTAAGCGGTTATAAATCCATAAAATAAACAAAAACCAAGTTAAGCAAAAGTCCAAGAAGTCCCAAAATTACATCAAAATAAATCAATAATAATACTATAGTCATAAATTGTAAATCGTGAATTAAAAGAGTCCAATAACCGTGGTCACTGTCGAGTCCTCCATCGCACCGATCCATCTATGCAGGGAGTACTGTGTTGTGACAAATTGACCGATTCGACCTAATCGAGCGATGGTTCGGGACCACGAATCGAGTTATAAAATATTTTAATATTTTATTTGATGTCTATGTTATGTGTTTGAGCATGTGTTAAAATATCGTAGGCTAATTTGTCTGTTTGGACGTTTAATTTTAGAAAAAGGATTACATCGCATAAGTGGTAAAAATAGCCAATTATTAAATTGTGTGGCTAAATTGTTTTGTCTTCTTTTGCATGAGTATTAAAGTTGAAAATTTACCTTTTTGAATGATAGTGGATGGAAAATTATAATTATAATGCCTTATTATATTGTTTTTATATATTAAGTTATATATATATTAATTATAAACTATTATAATAAAAGATAAATGAAACCAAAGTTTGCATGTTGTTTTTATTTTCTTTCTTTGGTGAAACTAAAAGAAGGAAGAAAGAACTAAAGTTTTCAAATATTAGATCATTGCAAGCTTAGATTGAGGTATGTAACTAGCACTATTTTTGTTAAATTTTACGTTTTTGAGATCTTTGCTTCGAATAATATCCGACCCATGTTAAAATTTTTGAGATTAATGTATATATGATGTTTGACCATGGATGGAAGCTTACGCGTTGTGATGTTTGATGAATATATATATTAAAGTTATGTTATAGATTACAATGTTTTGTATTGGAAATTTTGATGATTTTGAGTAATTAGGGTTAAATCGTGAAAATTGTAAATTGAAGGGTCAAAATGAAAAATAAATGGTTTGTATAGACCTGTATAAGCCTAGTGAACATTTGGCCCTAGAGGAGTTAATTCAAATTATGTGTATTTTGTGTTTTGTGCATTAGGGCCTAAATTGTAAAAGTTGTAAATGTTAGGGGGAAAATGGTAATTTGTATAAATATGTGTTTTTGGATTAAATTGAATGAAAATATATTTGAATGAGTTTAATTTGGAATTATTTAGATCAAGAACATAAAGACACGGGATTGGATCGGGGAAAGGCGAAGTTGAACGAATAGTGTAACACCCTAAAATTTGGAATTTTATGTGTTGTATTGTTTTGGTGTTAAGTTAGTTAAATTATTAATTTTGTATGTTTAGGAAGTCCTGAGAAGGCTCGGGGTTTATTTGGACCTAGTAAAAATTTTTTGTATTTAGCACTTTAAGGAGATGGAGTAAGTGACCTTAAAGCATATGGGAATAAATGAGTAAATGGTTAGCATAAATGAGCTATTAGTAGAGAGGATATGGCGCCACTTGTAGTACCTTGAGGGAAGAGGTTCAAATTCCATTGTGTGCAAATTTTTTACTAATATTTTTGCACTCTTTCCTAAAGTGTCGGCCAAGAGGTATACATGGCAAGTTGGACCTCTTTATTTTTGGTAAGGTGGCTAAGAAATAAGGAAAGGTTGATGTTGGGGAAAGGAAGCAAAAGAATAAGGCAAGTAAGGGGAGCATGTGGCTTATTTCATGGAGAATGCTATGGAAAGTATGGTTGGCAAAATATTGACCCTTATGGCGATGAATGTGGACTGATTTTGGGGCTAAAGAGGTGATAGCCGAATTTTGTTAGTGTCTTGGTAAGGCTTTAGTGCTGGTTTTGGTCATTTCCATTAGCACCAAGTGTACCTTTTTCTCAAAAAAAAAATTATATCCTCTTAGCCGATTTTGTCTTGGGCAATTGGTAAGAGTTTTGGGTATTGTTTTGGCCAAAATTTCATTTTGCAACTTTTGTGACATTTTTCTCTTCTCTCCAAATTTTCCCTCTTGCCGAATCTCCAACTTGAGTGTGCATATTCTATAATTTCTTTCTTCTTGTTACCGAATGTACACCAACAATTGAGATCAAAATTTGTTCTTTCTTCTTTCTTGAAAACCAAGCTAGTGAACTGTTCTTTTTCTTCTTCCTTCTTTTCTTTTTCACAAAACCCTTCAAGCATCTCTTCTACTCTAATCCTTTTCACCATAGCCAAATTTTGTGCTCATTATTTCTCCATAGCCGAAACCTTTTCATCTCGCTATTAATCTTTCTTTTTCATTCGAGTTGTCACTCATCCCTTGATCATTCGGTAAGTACTCTTTTCAACTTTTTATCTTCTTTTCTCTTATGACCGAATCCATCCTTTGGTTTTTGGATGGTTATTTTGACCGAGACCATCACCTTATTTTGTTTCATTCGAAATCACTTTCTACCTCGTAGAGATATAGTGGAAGGCCGAAACTTGGATTTCTCGAAGTTATCGTATAATCGCTAGAAATCGGTCCTAAAATCTTTAAGGTAAGAGTTCTTCACGGAATCTATAATCACTCTTTATTCATTAAGATGTTATTAGTATGGTGATAATTAACCGATTGTAACTATAGGAATAAATCAGTAACACCCAAACCCATTCAAACGCTACCACCGGATCACGGTATGTCACTTAGGGATTTTACAAAAACATGTTGCATTTTGGAAAACAATTACTAGGTTTAAACCTTTTTACGAAAGATTAAGAATTCATTAAAGTGTAAAATATTAAGTTATAAATTATCTTGGTGTATTTTAAATAAAAGCTGAAATTTCGTACATGTCTTAACTTAATTGGAAACATAAAACTTAAAAGCCCAATATAAAACCCAAAACAAAAATAATAGTCTAGTGGCTCGTGGCCTTATTACAACCATTTTAATAATCGCAAAATATAAAAATAACAAACTAAAGTCTTTTAGCTGAATCCAATTTCTCTTTTGCATGGCCACATGCGTTCCTCTCGGCCGGTCAGAAGCACTAGGTGTCACCAAAATTGTTAAATTAAAAGGGTGAGTCATGAGACTCGATGTGCAACCCTCGTGCACCATTAGATTTGGACTTTAGCCCCATAAAAGCAGAATAATCAAAATTAATATACATGACAAAATTATGCAAAGCCCAACCCATATCTTAGGTATCCATCCGCTACACGCCTGCATCAGTAGTTCCCACCATTGGGGATTTCTACAATCAACCCACACCACTACTGCGCCTTGATGGCGATCGTCTTGCTCATCATAAGATCATGGCGTAGCCACTACAATGACCATGGTAGAAACCGCTACAATGAGATCACGGTGAGAACCACTACTACGAGATCACGGCAATAGCCGCTACAACATATAACTTCCTCCTTTCTTCAAACCCAACCCATGCAATCACGTAAAATCAATATACTTATATCATTTAATCGAACATTCACTAACACGGTGATTTGCTTATACCCTCTTGGGGTTTAGTCATTATCTGAGATTTGGTATTTATCAAAACATATAAGACTTATAAACATATATTAATCAAGCAGATCTAGATGGTGTGGAGAATTACACACGATATCGCAAATCAATATTCTTAGTCAATGTCCTTGCTATCCGGATCTTTTATCCTCAATCTATAGCCTTGGAATCTCAAAAATAACACGACTCAAAGGTTACTGAACCTTGACTTTAAAGATATAGGCGTTGGACTCCTTTTCAGATCCCAAAATACCGAAAAATAAGAAAACCCTTTTATTAGTCACTTGATTAGCTATTAGGCTAGAGACTTTGAAAAGCCGGAGAAATATCGGAAACTCAAAATCGACACATACCTATTGATTTCTTCAAAATTTTGGCACAGGTAGGTACCCCAGAATGATTTTGGCACACATATGGAAGACTAGATCTCACGTTTTCGGCTTTTAGAAAATCTAAGCGAGGTGTTTCAGCTTTAAAGAAAGTAAGCAAAAAGTAAGGGAAGCTTAGAGGTTTCGGCTAAAGGGTTTGAATCAGATGAGAAAAGAATTTTTCAGAGGTTTGGCCAACTGAAGAGAAGAAAAGAAAAGAGAGGGAGAATAGCATAGGAATTTCGGCAAAGCAAAGAGAAAGATGAGAGAACTAGCTAGGAATTTCGGCATACATACCTTAAGCCAAAACCGAATGCCCTTTTCTTTTCAAATTCTTTATAATTTCAGCTAACATTAAACATGGCTCCAATCTTTGATCTATTATCTCCTCAAAAATAGCCCTAATTCCTCTCTTCATTATCTGCATAATTATCCACATAAAATAAACATTAAAAACCCAAAAGATAGCCTTATGCCGTCCCCCCTATTGTCTCCTTTAAATACCAAAATTTAGCCCTCAAACTTGGGCTCCAAGCAACCAAATTTTGGGCCGTCCTCATACTCAAGTGACGCCACTTAAATCTCCGCTCTACGATGCTCCTAGTTGCTGGGCCACAAGCCCAATATGTCACTTAAACTATTAAAACTTTAATTTAAGCCCTTAGAGTGTCTAAAAAAAATATTTAAAACAAGGCCTCAACCCAATTTGAGCCCCAATTGTACCTCAAATTCTCAAATTAATATTTTAGCGGTCAAACACATAAAATGCATGACCAATTATTCGAGGTGTTACTGATTCTACCCTCTTAAAATAAATTTCGTCCTCAAAATTTACGATCAAAAGAGATGGGGATCTTTCTTTGTTGCATAACATCCTCTGGCTCCCACGTCGTCTCTTCTGCACCACAATTTCACCATAGAACTTTGACCAAAGGGACGGACTTCCTTCTCAACACTTTTACGTCTCGATCCAAGATTTGCCTTTGGTTCCTCCTCAAAAGATAAATCGGCCTTACTTCAATTTCTTCCCTTGGCACCACTTGCGATGGATCGAGCGATAACGTCTTAGCATCGAGACATGGAATCGTCATATATCTGTTCTAACCACAAGGCAACTCCAAGCGATAAGCCATGGGCCCATATGTTCTAGCTTTGATAAGGCCCAATAAACTGAGGATTTAGCTTACCTTTCTGTCCAAACCTCATTACCTTTTTCCATGGAGAAACCTTCAAAAAGACTTGGTCTCCTACTGCAAATTCCACCTCCTTCCGCTTTAAATCCGCATAAGACTTCTGCCGATCAGACGCTTCCTTCAATTGAGCCCTTATTAACTTAACTTTCTCTTTCGTTTCTGAAACTAGTTCTGGACCCAACACCTGACGTTCACCCAATTCCGTCCAACAAGTAGGAGTATGACATCTCCTTCCATATAATGCTTCGTACGGCGCCATCTGAATACTAGCTTGATAACTATTATTGTACGCGAATTCAGCCAAGGGTAAATACTTCTCCCAACTACCCCTAGAATCAATGATGCAACCCCTTAGCATATCTTCCAAGATTTGAATTACCCTCTCGATCGACCATCGATACATGGGTGAAAAGTGATACTAAAGTCTAACCTTGTTCCCATTGCTTGCTAAAGAGCCTTCCAAAATCGTGACGTGAATCTAGGGTCCCTATCCGATATGATCGACATCGGTACACCATGTAATCTTACAACCTCACCACGTACAACTTAGCCAACTTTTGTAGAGAAAAGTCCACTCGAACCGGTTGCAACAACCCGAGAACGCAATCGGTGTTCAGCTTTGACTTCTTTGAAACGTCAAACACTTCCCACATATTCTCAGAACTTCTCACTTCAAACACGGCCACCAAAGCGCGCTCGCGAATCCGATACATCTTAACTCCTCCGGGATGCATAGCATAAGGGCTACTATGCGATTCCTGAAGAATCATCTGTCTTAACTCCATATCTTTTGGAATACAAACCTTTCCACGGAAACACAAAACTCCATCAACATTCCAACTATAATCCCCTCCTTCACCATTCTGCACTTGTTGGATCTGAGTACTTAAAACATCATCCAAAAGTTGCTTCTCTTTGATCTAACTTGCCCACAAAGGTTTTACTTGAAGTTCAGCTACCAAACTGCCATCTTCATATAGGCTAAGATGAGTGAACATTGCCCTCAAGTCCGCTATCACCTTCCTACTCAACGCATCCGCCACCACATTTGCCTTATCCGGATGGTACTCAATCGAGCAATCATAATCCTTTAATAGCTCGATCCACCTTCTCTGTCTTAGGTTCAACTCCTTCTGAGTGAGGAGATACTTCAAGCTCTTATGGTCAGTGTAAATAAGCGGCTTCTCCCGCATAAGTAGTGTCTCCAGATCTTCAGAGCAAACACTACCGTTGCCAATTCCAAATCATGCGTAGGGTAGTTCAACTCATGCGGTCTTAACTGTTGAGATGCATACGCCACCACTTTTCCTTCTTGCATCAACACACACCCTAAACACATGTGTGGCGCATCACGATGAGCAGTAAATTCTTTTCTCGCCTCTGGTTGAATTAACACTGGTGCTTCTGTCAGGATTCTCTTTAACTTCTCAAAACTCTCCTGCTGTTTATTGGCCTACACGAATGATACTCCCTTTCTCAACAACTTAGTTAAAGGTGCCACTATTGAAGAGAACCCCTCAGCAAACCTTCGATAATATCCTGCTAATCCTAAAAAAACTTTGAATCTCCACCACCGATTTCGGTGGTTTCCAATCCAATACAGCTTCTATCTTTCGAGGGTCTACCCTAATTCCTTCTGCGGAAACCACATGCCCTAAGAAGGTCACTTCCCTTAACCAGAACTCACACTTGTTGAACTTAGCTAACAACTGCTTCTCCCTCAGGATTTGCAACACCACCCAAAGAAGTGCATCACGTTCCTCCTTAGACTTGGAATATACCAGGATATCGTCGATGAACACCACGACGAACCGATCAAGGTAATTTGGAATACGGTTCATCATATCCATAAATCTTCTTTGGCGATTCGTCAACCTGAACGGCATCACCAAGAACTCATAATGACCGTACCGAGTCTGAAACGCCTTCTTATGAATGTCCCCTTCCTTTACCTTTAACTGATGATAACCCGACCTTAGATCAATCTTTGAAAAGACCGAAGCTCATTTAAGTTGATCGAACAGGTTGTCAATTCTCGATAATGGGTACTTATTTATTGTCAACTTATTCAGTTGACGATAGTCCAGGCACATAAGCATGGAGCCATCCTTCTTCTTCATGAATAGGACCGGCGCTCCCCATGGAGACACACTCGGTCGGATAAATCCTCGATCCAAAAGCTCTTGGATCTGAGCTTTGAGCTCCACTAGTTCTTTCAGCGCCATTCGATAAGGAGCAATAGATACGAGCCGTGCAGGGAGTAGTTCTATTCAAATTCCACTTCGCGATCCGGGGTAATCACGGTAACTCCTCCGAAAGACATCATAAAATCCTTGATTATTCGAACCTCATCGATAGTCACCTCCTTAGCATCAAAGCACTAATAAAAGCTAGAAAGGCTTTACATCCCTTAGAATCATCTTATGACTTTCAACACCGACACTACATTGGATAGATAGTTCCTTCTCTCTCTAACACAACCACCTCCCATATACAGGGTACTTAACACCATACGCTTAGACCACAATCCAACTTAGCACGATGCCTTGTCAACCAATCCATTCCTAAGATAAGGTCAAACTCTCCAAATGGTAATTCTATTAAGTCCGCCAAAACACTACCCTTGAGTCTCTAACGGTACATCCTTAAATAGCTTGTCCACTACCTAGATTGTCTGGGGACTAACTACTGATCATCTTCCTAGTGGTTATTTTATGGCCTATACTTAGAGTCTCGGAATCTTTGAACATGCAACATAGGAGTGGGTCGACCCAATATTAATTAAGGCAAGAAAAGGGTTATCAGTGATAAGAAACGTACCAATTATAACATCCGGTGCGTCACCACTGCCTCACATCTACATTACCTGCACCTCTACCAGGTGCTCCATGACCTCGACCAGATCCATTTCCTCCTCTGGCTCTTAGTTCATGCTGATCACCTCTCCTAACCTGATCCGAACCTCGGCCCGCTGGCTATACCCGATTCATCTAAGGACAGTCCTTAATCAGATGTTCTGTGGATCCACACCTAAAGCATCCATTGATTTTTATTCTGCACTCCCCATAATGCGTCCTCCCACATGTAGAACATGCTCGATTCTGGCCCATCGGAGCACGAGCTGACCCATCAGTCCTAGGCCTCTTCTGAAAGTTCCCAGATGCTCTTGATGGTCCAAAACTTCTCTTACTCTTACCCTGATCCTTATCCCTTTCTTGTCTCTCAACCCGTTTCACTTCCTCAGCTATTTTAACCTTATCTACCAAAGTAGCAAAAACTCTTTCTCTCTGCGGTGCTATCAGAACCCTTAAATCATTTCGCAGCCCATCCTCGAACCGTACACAATGTTCATACTCCGTTGCTACCATTCCCCAAGCGTAGCGGCTCAAGCGTAGAAACTCTGCCTCATATTCAGCCACAGACTTACTTCACTACACCAGGTTCAAGAATGCCTTCCTTTGTGCATCCATATAGCTGGCCCCAACATACTTTCCCTGGAATGACTCCTTAAAGAAATCCCAGTCAATCAGGTCTGCAGCAGTACCTTCTTTCACCATGAGCCACCACTGATAGGCCTCGTCTCGAAGAAGAGATACGACCCCTTTCAACTTTTCCTCTACCATGAAGTCTAAGTCATCCATTATGCACTCAGTCGCTTCCATCCAATACTCAGCTGTGTTAGGGGATACACCAAAAACGCCCCTAAACACTTTTTCCCCATTGGCCTTAAGCTGTTTCGGCACAGATTTTTGGGCTCCTATGCCCATGCCTACTCCAGCAACTCTCTCAAGGACTCGTAACATCGCCTGAGACACAGCATCATCTCCGGTCGCCTAATCTCGTAACTCTCCCTCCACAGTTAGAGGATTCGGCATTTCATTTCCTGACTCGCGGCCAGACTCTACTGGCTCAGACAAGGTCATCCTACCCCTACCGCGTCCACGCGGCGGACGTCCTCGACCCCTTGTACTTATTCTTTTGATTGGCGTTTATCTGATTAAGAATTTAATGAATCATTAATTCTTTCCACTGTTTTACCACGAACAGTCTTATGAATAATAGTTTTAAAAGTAGTTCTTTCGAATTCGCATTCACAAAACAGTCTCAAGTTCGTATCCCCTAACTAGAATAAGACACATACATTCAATCACCATCATACAAATAGCATCCCAGCACTTACATTCATCACGTAAGGGTGTTTTCGTTATTTCACTACCCAGGGGTGTTTTCGTAATTTTTCCTATAGGGGTATTTTCGTAATTTTCCAAAATAGGGTTCCTTGGTATTTTGTAAATAGGAGTATTTTAGTAATTTTACAATCTGGGGGTATTTTGGTAATTTTGAAATTTGGGGGGTATTTCGATAATTTTAAAATTTGGGGCAATTTAGTAATTTTACAAATCAGGGGTGATTTGGTAATTTTACAAACCAGGGGTATTTTGGTCATTTTGCAAAATAAGGGTAGTTTGGTAATTTTTCAAACTAGGGATATTTTGATGTTGTTTTTTTAAAATAGGGGTACTTTGGGGAAATCTAGTTTCATAGTCCGGGTTATTCTTGTAAACATGGGGTTTTTCGGGTAAAGTTTTCAAAACATGGTTGATTGGAAATTTTTCATAACTCAAATGTATTTTTGAAAATTTTACAAAACTTGGGGATTTTTTTAAAAAAAAAATAGGGTGGATGGTCTCTTTCGGGTTTTAATTATAAGGTTTAGCCCATCAACCAATCCTTGTAGCTAGGATGAATAGTCACTACACACCAGGTAAGATTCTAGTGAAGAGGAGGTGAGTCACCAGGACTGCTTAAATACCAAGCTCTCCCTTAATCTACTCCTAGACATGCGTATGTCTATTGCCATACCCTAACTCGGCTAAGGTGAATAGTCACTATGCACGGTAGGATTCAACGAAGAGGAGGTGAGTCACTAGGAATTGCTTAAATACCGGGCTCTTGGGATCCAATCCTGAACATGCGTATGCTGTTACCACACCCTAGTCTTGCGGCTCGTTCACGGGTTTGTTTAGTAGAATTAAGTCTTGTGAAATTTAAGAAGTGGTTTAAGCTAGGCCTAGAGCCCATCAAGTTCTAATCTAATTAATATACGTCCCAATAGCCCATTAAGCCCACATATATTTCACACAATGGCTTAGAGTACTTACAGGCGGACTTGGTAGGAGACGCAGTGCCATCTTAGAAAAACCCATCCTGTAACATTTATAAAGCATGCATACTTTGAAATCCTGTTTTAAGAAAACGTTTGGAGCCCAAAAACCCTAGAGTCGAGTTTTAAACCTGGCTCTGATTCCAATTTGTAACACCCCAAACCCGGCCCAAACGCTACCAAGATAACGGTATGTCACTTAAGGGATTTTACAAAACATGTTGCATTTTGGAAAACAATTACTAGGTTTAAACCTTTTTTGAAAGCTTAAGAATTCATTAAAGTGTAAAATATTAAGTTATAAATTATCTTGGTGGATTTTAAATAAAACTAAAATTTCGTACATGTCTTAACTTAATTGGAAACATAAAACTTAAAAGCCCAATATAAAACCCAAAAAAAAAAATAATAGTCTAGTGGCACGAGGCCTTATTACAACTATTTTTAATAATTCGTAAAACATAAAAAATAACAAACTAAAGTCTTTTAGCTGAATCCAATTTCTCTTTTGCATGGCCACCTCGCGTTCCTCTCCAGGCCGGTCCAAAGCACTAGGTGTCACCTGAAATTGTTAAATTAAAAGGGTGAGTCGCGAGACTCAGTATGCAACCCTCTTGCACCATTAGATTTGGGCTTTAGTCCCATAAAATAGAATAATCAAAATTAATATTCATGACAAAAATTATGCAAAGCCCAACCCATATCTTAGGCGTCCATCCGCTACACGCCCCCGTACTAGCCGTTCACACCATTGGGGATTTCTACAATCAACCCACACCGCTACACGCCTTGATGGCAGTCGTGCTGCTCATCATCAGATCATGGCCGTAGCCACTACAACAGATTAGGGTAGAAACCGCTACAACAGATCACGGTAAGGAACCGCTACTACGGATCACGGCAATAGCCGCTACAACATATAACTTCCTCTTTTCTTCAAACCCAACCCATGCAATCACGTAAAATCAATATACTTTTATCATTTAATCAGAACATTCACTAACCTAGTGATTTGCTTATACCCTCTTTGGGTTTCCATCATTATGCTGGGATTTCGGCATTTATCAAAACATATAAGACTTATAAACATATATTACTCAAATAGATCTAGATGGTGTGGAGAATTACACACCTGATATCGCGAAATCCAATATTCTTAGGCGATGTCCTTGCTATCCGAATCTCTTATCCTCAATCTATAGCCTTGGAATCCCGAAAATAACACGACTCAAAGGTTACTGAACCTTGACTTTGAAGATCTAGGCGTTAGACTCCTTTTCAAATCCCAAAATACCGAAAAATAAGAAAAACCTTTGATTAGTCACTTGATTAGCTATTCGGCTAGAGACTTTGAAAAGCCGGAGAAATATTGGAAACTTAAAATCGACACATACTTATTGATTTCTTCAAAATTTCAGCACAGGCAGTGTAACATCCTGAAAATGGGCCTATGCATTTTTTATTTAATTATATGAAATGGCATGTCTTATGTGTTATGAATGTATGGTGAACATTTTTGGAAACTTGGAAATGTTTTAGAAATGTTAAGTTTAAAAGAGGAAAGTGACCATTTTTGGAAACTTGGAAATGTAAGGAAATGTTTTAGAAATGTTAAGTTTAAAAGAGGAAAGTGAACATTTTGGAAACTTGGAAATGTAAGGAAATGTTTTAGAAATGTTAAGTTTAAAGAGGAAACTAAAACACGGTGGCCTTAAGAAAATTAGTAGAGAATTTAACACAAGAACGGGCTTGGAGTAGTGGCTAGGAGGTACCACTTAAGGCCCGGTAAGTGACATACAAGCGATGCAAATGGGCCTAGGTTTGAGTCACGTGGGAAGCAAATAAAGAGTTTTATTTTCTTGCAAGGAGCAAGGAGTTGGACGGCACCAAGGCACTTGGGGAAGAGTTTAATTCTCTTTAAAATTGACAAATAGATAGATAATGATGGACTATTATTATTATTATTTTTATTAAGAGATAAGAGATAAATATTGGATTAAGTTTTATTAAATTGAATGGGTGATAATTAAAGTGATAAAGTTATCAAAATACGAGTGATGGCCAAGTAAGGGAGTCTTAGCCTAGTAATTTCGGCAAAAGGAGGAAAATAAGGCTATTCATCAATCTTCTCTTTTCCATTGAAGTCTCTGCCGAAAAT
Organism: Gossypium rotundifolium; assembly: GCA_025506655.1. Taxonomy (NCBI): domain Eukaryota; kingdom Viridiplantae; phylum Streptophyta; class Magnoliopsida; order Malvales; family Malvaceae; genus Gossypium; species Gossypium rotundifolium. The sequence continues at coordinate 13,020,397 of CP106733.1, forward strand.
TTCCTAGCAAACTCTCTCATTTCTCTCTTATTTTTGCCATAGTCAAATCTTTTTCTCCATAAGTCCACCATTGCGAATCCCCTAGTGACTCTTTTCCTCTTTTTTCTTTTAATAAACCGACAACACGAGATAACCTTTAGCCAATTTCTTGTTAAGTTCCAAAAGCGAAAACTTGCTATTATCAAGACCATAGCGAATAGTTTGAGACTTCAAGCAAGGGTTGTCGACTTGTGCATTAAGGGTAAGATCTCATTCGGTTTCATCCTTTTTCTTTTAAGATTTGCGAAATCTAGGACTAACCCATTAATATCTTGTTGCCAAAACTTTGAAGAGATCTTTCGGGATTTACTAAGTGTCAACTACAAGGAAGGAGAAATTCTTTTCGAGCGTACACCATAGGCAGCGTGTTCCCTAGTTATTCGGTGAGTTTGGGATTTAAAATCCACAAGGTAAGTATCTATAGCATTTGGCCAAGGCCATGTTGAGTAAATAGATGTGTTTCATTAATATTTAAAAGCAAACTAATCTATTCAAGTAATCTAGTGATTGCCGATTTCAAGAAAGAAGGATACAAAGTTTAGGCATTTGATTAGACATCAATCGGCTGACAAGGTAAGGATTTAAGTGTACTAATCCTCTTTGGGATTTGGTTTTGTGGCGAATGGCTCTTTACTAAGTATTAAGTGATTGATCAAATGTAGAGATTTAAGATCTAAGGCATTAGATTAAGCTTTTCGGGATTTGGAGTGAACTTGCTAAAGCGAATCAGTGTGTACCCACTATTTCTTAATAAGTTTTATGGCAATGTTTAATATAAGTATGTGTATAAGAATGTGAATATGGCTAAGGTACCATGTTATGGTACAAAGTTCTCGTGCACGTTTCCTACTCCTACTAGGATTATGTTAAATATACATTACGACACATATGACATTATAAGAATGTGAAATAAGAATTTGGCATGTTAATGCATGATATGTATGATATGGGGCATATGGGTTATATGAAAAGGGAAAGTGAATGTGGTGACCTAAGACCACGATATCCGAATGTGGTGACCTAAGACCATGATAAGCTGAATGTGGTGACCTAAGACCACGATATCCGAATGTGGTGACCTAAGACCACGATATCCGAATGTGGTGACCTAAGACCATGAATTTTATAGAGGCGATGAGCACGTCATTGCAATGACCGCCTTCGATGGCGTGTAGTGAGATGGAGGGTTGACTTAGTAGTCCACACGGTGTGCGAGGTTGGTACGGGGACGTGTAGCGGATGGCTATCTAGGTTTGGGTTGGGTTGCATCATTTTTTTATGATATAAGAATATGTATGCTCTAAAATGTCCGAATTTGTTATGACTTAGTGTTGTGGTTACACATTGAGTCATTGACTCACCCGTTGTGGGAACCTTTTTCAGGTGACGATCAGTGGTGGACCGGGCCGGCAGATGCTTAGGGATGGCCATGCTCAGCAAGAAGTTCTTTTTTTTTATTTAGGCTATTTTATTTTAAGTATTTTGAATTTAAATTTTTGGGAATTATTTGATGTAATAAGGCCATAGTAGAACTACTTTACTTTGCTTTCATTTATTACGTTTACAAACTTTTATTTATTAAAGGATTAAGTAAATTTATTTTAAAACAAAGCCCAAACGTTTTGTCACCTAAAGTAAAGGATTTTATTAATGAAATAAACTTGTTTTCAACTCAAGCCCAACCCAAAACAATCTTTCTTTCAAAACACAAGTTTTTCCTAAGTAACAAAAGAATTTGAAATGGTTTACACCGGAACATACCGAGATCCGGTCAAGGCTCGTGGGCCAAGTTTGGGGTGTTTCAATTTGGTATCAGAGCCCAGTTTTAAACTCTCGACCTTGGGTTTAAGGCCCAAAACGTTTTTCAAAGTGAAGCCCGAAAAGAATTTTGTGAATTAAGAGTTTTTACGGCATGGCCCACTAAGTCTCCACCCATGATCCACCGGTAAGTACTTCGACTTACAAGTGATTTAATATGTGAAATGTATGGGCTTTTATGGCAACGTAGATTAGTGAACTAGGATCTGTTGAACCCTAGGACTAGTCTACTCAAAAACACAAGTACATAAGACTTAAGGACCATTAGACAAACACGTGATTAAGTCACGAGCTAGGGTGTGGTAACTATTGTGCGCATGTCTAGGAGTGGATTCAAGAAGAGCTTGGTATTTAAGCGGTCCTAGCGACTCACCTCCTCTTTACTCGAATCCTACCAGTGCGTAAGTAACCGTTCACCCAACCAAGAGGACTTAGTCATCGGCTAAACCAATGATTAAAACCGAAAGGACTAGCCATATTTTTATAAAAACCTTAGTTTTTAAAATCCTTAAATTAACCCTTCGATTTACAACAAAATCTATTTTGAAAATTTCTCAAAAAAATTACGGTTTGCCAAAAATACTAAAATACCTGGTCGTAAAATTACAAAATGCCCTTGGTTTCTAAAATTACCATATTACCTCGATTTTAGTAAAATTTTCTATTTTTCAAAAGTGTCCAAAAACACTATTTTACTGAAAAATTCAAGGTACTTTGATTTGAGAAAATTACTAAAATGCCCCTGTGTTGTAAATTAATAAAATACCCTTAGTTTTAAGATTTTCAAAAATACCTCGACTTTTGCTAAAATGTTTCTACTTTACAAAATACCAAAAACTTTTGTTTTACAAATATCAAGATACCCCGATTTGGAGAATTTACGAAAATACTCCTAACTTCCAAAATTACTGAAATAACCTCGATTTTTAAAATTTTTGCAACACCTCCGATTTGGAAAATAAATTTTCAAGATAACCCTTGAGGTTTTGTAAATTCGAAATGCCTTTGATTTGTAAAATATTTTTGAATTGACCCCAATTTATTACCAAAATACCCTTATTGGAAAAATGACAAAATTACCCCTGGATGGGGAATGATCAGGAATGCCCAAAGTAGTGAAGTGAATGTTGTGAATAAATGTGCTCCATCGAGATGGATGAATGTGAATGTGAATGTGAATCTCTGAATTAGAATGGTGAACTTGAATTGAGACTTTGTTTGATCGAGAGAACCACTATTAAACTCCTTTTCATAAAACTGTTCGCGGATAAACAGTGGTACAAAGAACTAATGCATAAAACTTTTTAATCAGATTAAATTGCGACGTTAGTAATGAGTTCTAGTGGACGTGGTCGAGGTAGTATCTAAGAAATGTGTTAGTTTTGTTAAGATTAGAGTGCGCAGCAAAGGCGTAGTGTGATGAGTTAGGATTGAACGATAGTAAGTAATTTCGAGGACGAAATTATTTTAAGGGGATAGAACTGTAACATCCTGAAAATGGGCCTATGCATTTTTAATTTAATTATACGAAATGGCATGTCTTATGTGTTATGAATGTATGGTGAACATTTTTGGAAACTTGGAAATGTAAGGAAATGTTTTAGAAATGTTAAGTTTAAAAGAGGAAAGTGACCATTTTTTGAAACTTGGAAATGTAAGGAAATGTTTTAGAAATGTTAAGTTTAAAAGAGGAAAGTGGCCATTTTTGAAACTTGGAAATGTAAGGAAATGTTTTAGAAATGTTAAGTTTAAAGAGGAAAGTGAACATTTTGGAAACTTGGAAATGTAAGGAAATGTTTTAGAAATGTTAAGTTTAAAAGAGGAAACTAAAACACGGTGGCCTTAAGAAAATTAGTAGAGAATTTAACACAAGAACGGGCTTGGAGTAGTGGCTAGGAGGTACCACTTAAGGCCCGGTAAGTGACATACAAGCTATGCAAATGGGCCAAGGTTCGAAGTCACGTGGGAAGCAAATAAAGAGTTTTATTTGCTACAAGGAGCAAGGGAGTTGGACGGCACCAAGGCACTTGGGGAAGAGTTTAATTCTCTTTAAAATTTGGCAAATAGATAGATAATGATGGACTATTATTATTATTATTTTTATTAAGAGATAAGAGATAAATATTGGATTAAGTTTTATTAAATTGAATGGGTGATAATTAAAGTGATAAAGTTATCAAAATAGGAGTGATGGCCAAGTAAGGGAGTCTTGGCCTAGTAATTTTGGCAAAAGGAGGAAAATAAGGCTATTCATCAATCTTCTCTTTTCCATTGAAGTCTCTGTCGAAAATTTCCTAGCAAACTCTCTCCTTTCTCTCTTATTTTGCCATAGTCAAATCTTTTCTCCATAAGTCCACCATTGCAAGAATCCCCTAGTGACTCTTTTCCTCTCTTTTCTTTTGATAAACCGACAACACGATAACCTTTAGTCGATTTCTTGTTAAGTTCCAAAAGTCGAAAACTTGCTATTATCAAGACCATAGCCGAATAGTTTGAGACTTCAAGCAAGGGGTTGTCGACTTGTGCATTAAGGGTAAGATCTCATTCAGTTTCATCCTTTTTATTTTAAGATTTGCCGAAATCTAGGACTAACCCCATTAATATCTTGTTGCCGAAAGATCTTTCGGGATTTACTAAGTGTCGAGTACAAGGAAGGAGAAATTCTTTTCCCGAAGGTACACCATAGGCCGCGTGTTCCCTAGTTATTCGGTGAGTTTCGGGATTTAAAATCCACAAGGTAAGTATCTATAGCATTCGGCCAAGGCCATGTTGAGTAAATAGATGTGTTTCATTATTATTTAAAAGCCGAAACTAATCTATTCAAGTAATCTAGTGATTGCCGATTTCAAGAAAGAAGGATACAAAGTTTAGGCATTTGATTAGACATCAATCGGCAGACAAGGTAAGGATTTAAGAGTACTAATCCCACTGGGATTTGGTTTTATGGCGAATGGCTCTTTACTAAGTATTAAGTGATTGATCAAATGTAGAGATTCAAGATCTAAGGCATTAGATCAAGCTTTTTGGATTTGGAGTGAACTTGCTAAAGCGAATCGGTGTGTACCCACACTATTTCTTAATAAGTTTTATGGCAATGTTTAATATAAGTATGTGTATAAGAATGTGAATATGGCTAAGGTACCATGTTATGGTACAAAGTACTCAGTACATTTCCTACTCCTACTAGGATTATGTTAAATATACATTACACACATATGACATTATAAGAATGTGAAATAAGAATTTGGCATGTTAATGCATGATATGTATGATATGGGGCATATGGGTTTTATGAAAAGGGGAAGCGAATGTGGTGACCTAAGACCACGATATCTGAATGTGGTGACCTAAGACCACGATAACTGAATGTGGTGACCTAAGACCACGATATCTGAATGTGGTGACCTAAGACCACGATATCTGAATGTGGTGACCTAAGACCACGAATTTTATAAGGGCGATGAGCACGTCGACTGCAGCGACTACCTTCGATGGCGTGTAGTGGATGGAGGGTTGACTTAGTAGTCCACACGATGTGTAGGTTGGTACGGGGGACGTGTAGCGGATGGCTATCTAGGTTTGGGTTCGGGTTGCATCATTTTTTTTATGATATAAGAATATGTATGCTCTGAAATGTCTGAATTTGTTATGACTTAGTGTTGTGGTTACACATTGAGTCTGTTGACTCACCCCGTTGTGGGAACTTTTTTCAGGTGACGATCAATGATGGACCGGGCCGGCAGATGCTTAGGGATGGCCATGCTCAGCAAGAAGTCCTTTTTTTTTATTTAGGCTATTTTATTTTAAGTATTTTGAATTTAAATTTTTGGGAATTATTTGATGTAATAAGGCCATGGTAGAACTACTTTACTTTGCTTTCATTTATTACGTTTACAAACTTTTATTTATTAAAAGATTAAGTAAATTTATTTTAAAACAAAGCCCAAACGTTTTGTCACCTAAAGTAAAGGATTTTATTAATGAAATAAACTTGTTTTCAACTCAAGCCCAACCCAAAACAATCTTTCTTTCAAAACACACAAGTTTTTCCTAAGTAACAAAAGAATTTGAAACGGTTTACACCGGGGAACATACCAGATCTGGTCAAGGCTCGTGGGCGAGTTTGAGGTGTTTCAATTGTTGGAACGCCAAGCACCCCCAAGGCGCAATGAATAAAATTAATCCCGTGATCCAAACCATGAATCCATGTGTGAGGAGCGAATCGGGGTGAAATAAAGGTTTCAAATTACCAAAGTTTCAATCGAGTAGATAGCGCGCCTCGGCGACAAGATATCGATCCTTTGTCGAACCAAGCCACAACCTTTACGATGTCGGCCTCTACGTAATCCACCGGTTTGACTATGAACGGCAGATATCTCCAAAACTATTTTTAGAGAGGTGTTTTTGCTTGACTATGCTAGACCTTTTTAAGCAAAATTCTTAGGGTTTTCTTCACTTATAACCCTTTTATAATCAGTATTAAATAAATATAATGTTTTAACCGAAAATTATAATTACATTAATTATACCCAAAAGTTATAATTACATTAATTATAACATGGATTCGATAAACTATATTTATTTAAATTTATATAGAACCAAATTCATATATTAATTCTCATTATGTGTACAACATCCTTGTACATATAATACATTCAATATTTGATTGCGAATTAAATTAATTCTTTAATTAATTTAATTCATGTGACAATCAAACACAATACCAACTATGTTTCATTCCGCTCATTTCAACCATAGGTGTGACCTCAGAGGTTCTTGTAACGTTAGTAGTAATACTAGAACGATTCTAATGTCACAAACAATGAGTGGCATCTAGCAATGCATCATTGCTACCTAAGATACAAGAAGTCATGATTCGACATAACTTTTGTGATTAACTTTTCATGCATTAATCCTTAAGTCCTTTATCTCCGAATAGATACAAGTCATGGAATAGTCACACTTGTATAGTCCATCCCATGTTTCTTGATATCTTGAGTAGACTATGATATACAAATTAGTATGACATCTCATGTCAACTTATTTGAGCATGGCCATGCATTTCTAGTCTCACTCAATCAAGTGGCCTAAGATATTACTCCCATTATGTGGGAGGACTTATCCTATATTGATCAATAATATCCTCTACATTGATTGTGATATATCCAACATCGCCCTTTATAGAACAACCGATTCTGATTGCACGCTTGATCGTATCAAAATATCGACTCACGATGTTGGGATAATGATTATCTCAAGTCTAAGGATCATATACATATTAATCACTATGAGTAATGTTGTGACAATTACATAATAATCCAAGAAACATACTCATAGCGGGTCAGTCCAATATGTTGTTCTCTAACACATATTCATGCATTGATTTTGACACTCCATATCAATGATAACTCTTTATCATCAATCAACTACATGTTAGTCTTAATGCATTATCTTGTTGTCCCGGTCAACAATAATACTTGACTAAGGATATTTTAAGAATAATCATATTATTCTCGTGACATTATTATAAAGCAGTTTATTTGTACACGAAGGAAAAACCGAAATAATAATGACAACGCTTTATATTAATAAACATGGTAAATCAAGTATGTTATTACAACCATCTCATGATTGATCTTTGGGCATACTCTTACAATCTCCCACTAGCACTAAGACCAATCAATCATATATCTAATACCAAGAGACTTAGTGTGACGATCATGCTTCTGCTGTGTCGGAGGCTTGGTCAAGGATCAACAATGTTATCATCTGAGGTACTCTACATATCTCAACATCTCCTCGATCGATAATCTCGAATAAGATGATAGCGCCTAAGTATATGTTTGGATCATTGGTGAGATCTGGGTTCTTTAGCTTGTGCAATAGCTCCATTGTTATCACATCGGAGTTCTATAGCATCTGATATGCTAGGCACAACCCCTAGTCCAAGAATGAACTTCTTGATCCAAACCGCTTTTTTTGCCTCACTTTGGTCGCAATATACTCGACCTCTGTTGTAGAATCGGCTCATGTACTTTGCTTTGAACTCTTCCACTCACAAAGACCACCATTAAGGCAAAACACAAATCCGATTGCGATCGAGAATCGTCCTTGTCGGTTTGAAGTCGCATCGGTGTAACCTTTACACTTAATTCTTCTTCACCTCCATATATTAGGAACGTATCCTTAGTTCTTCTCAAGTACTTAAGGATATTCTTGACCGTGGTCCGTGACCTTCACCGGATCTACTTGGTACCTTTCGTCATACTTAAGGCATACTGAGACATCCGACGGGTACATAACATGGCATACATGATAGATCCAATAGCGAAGCATATGGAATTTTACTCATGCGTTCTCTCTCTTGGAGTTGAAGGACACATTTCCTTCGAGAGTGAAATACCATGTCTCATAGGTAGAAATCCTCTTTTAGATTCTTCCATACCAAACCTTTTCAAGATTACTTTATCTATGTATGTACTTTGACTTAGACCTAGTAGTCGTCTTGATCTATCTCTATAGATCTTGACTCCTAAGATGTAAGTAGCTTCACCAAGTCCTTCATAGAAAAACAACTTCCTAACCAAGTCTTAATAGACGCAAGGTAGGTATGTCATTTCCCATGATAAGTATGTCATCCACATATAGTACCAAGAATGTGATAGTGCTCCCACTAACTTTCTTGTAAACACATGGTTCATCTTCATTTTTGATAAAACCAAACTCTTTAATTGCATCGTTAAAGCGAAGATTCCAACCGAGAAGCTTGCTTTAATCCATAAATGGATCTTTGTAGCTTACAAATCTTTCCAAAGATCCTTTGGATTGACAAAACCTTCAGGTTGTGTCATGTACACATCCTCTTCAAGTTTCCGTTAAGGAAAGTCGTTTTGACGTCCATCGCAGATTTCATAATCATGAAATGCACTATGGCGAGCAAGATCTGATGGATTTAAACATAGCTACAGGAGAAAAGGTTTCATCATAGTCAACACCATGAATTTGGCGAAAACCTTTAGCGACTAATCGCCCTTGTATGTTTGTGCGTTACCATCCATGTCGGTTTTCTTTTGAAAACCCACTTGCACCTATAGGTTTAACCCTTTGGTGGGTCAATCAAAGTCCATACTTGATTTTCATACATGGAATCCATCTCAGATCTCATGGCCTCAAGCCATTTCTCAGAGTCTGGGCTCGTCACCGCTTCTTGATAAGTCCTAGGCTCATCTTGATCTATAAGAAGAACGTCACCATGTGTTGTAATGAGAAATCCATATCTCTCAGGTGCATGGCGTTCTCTTAAAGATCTTCGCGGTGGTTGTGTTTCTACAGTAGTTACTTGTTCCTCAATTTCTTGTGGAATTTGCTGTTGTTCTATCAACGGTTCGATGGTATCTTGTGATTCTCGAATTTCTTCAAGTTCAATCTTTCTCCCACTTCCTTTTCTAGAAATAAATTCTCTCTAGGAAGACACGGTCCGAGCAACAAACATTTTGTTCTCGGTGGGATTAAAGAAATAATAACCTTTGGTTTCTTTGGATACCCACAAAAATACACTTTTCAGATTTGGGTTCAAGCTTAGTAGGCGTCGACGCTTAACATAAGCTTCACAACCCCAAATTTTCATAAAAGACATCTTGGGGCGTTTTCCGGTCCACATCTCATATGGCGTCTTTTGAACCGATTTAGATGGAACACGATTGATGTGAAAGCGGTATCTCAATTGCATGTCCCCAAAAAGAAGTCGGTAGATCAGCATGACTCATCATGGATCGAACCATGTCTAATAAAGTTCGATTTCTTCTCTCAGAAACTCCATTCCATTGAGGAGTAGCAGGAGGAGTAAGTTGTGAGACAATCCCACATTCCTTCAATAGATCATCAAACTCTAAGCTCAAATACTCTCCACCTCGATCAGATCGAAGTGACTTGATAGTTTTGCCTAGTTGATTTTGTACTTCATTTTTGAATTCCTTGAACTTTTCAAGAGACTCAGACTTATGGCGCATGAGATAAACATACCCATATCTACTGAAATCATCAGTGAAAGTAATGAAGTATTGAAATCCACCTCTGGCCTGTGTATTTATTGGTCCACATACATCAGAATGTATTAGGCCCAATAAATCACTAGCTCGTTCACTTTTACCAGTGAAAGGAGATTTAGTCATTTTTCCCAATAAGCAAGATTCACATACTTCAAATTGTTCAAAACAAATGAATCTAAGAAACCATCTTTATGGAGTATGGATATCGTCTATCACTTATGTGGCCCAAACGACAATGCCAAAGATAAGTTTGATTTGAGTCATTTATTTTAGATCTTTTAGTATTTATGTTGTAAATAGGGTTCATTTGATCTAAAATATAGAGGCCATTAATCAATTGTGCCGAGCCATAGAAAACATTATTGAGATAAAAGGAACAACAATTATTCTTAATAATTATCTCAAAACCAATTTTGTCTAAACAAGAAACTGAAATAATGTTTTTAGTCAAACTGGGCACAAAATAACAATCCTCTAAAATTAAATCAAGTCCACTAGGCAAAGATAAAGTATATGTTCCCACAGCTATTGCAGCAACCTTTGCTCCATTTCCAACTCGTAGGTCCACATCTCCTCTAGCCAACGTCCTACTCCTTTGTAGTCCCCTGCATGAAGTACAAATATGAGAACCACAACCAGATATCTAATACCCAAGAAGTAGTAGTTGATAAATTAATATCAATAACATAAATACCAAGCGGACATTCCGCTTGTTTTGGCTTTCTTGACTTCCTCGAGATAGATAGGCGATTCCGCTTCCAATGTCCAGTCACACCACAATGAAAGCAGTTTCCTTCCTTAGACACTCCACCTTTAGGTTTCATTGCAGCCTTTCCTTTGCCAGGCTTGGGCTTACCTTTACCCTTGGGCTTTGTCTGAACTTTGGCCTTTCCTTGCCCTTGTTGTTACGGACCATCGGTATGGGCTTGGTCCAACCTTTTCATGTTACCTTGATTCGTAACATCTTGAGTAATCGTAAGCGAGTCTTGTCAATTTCATTCATATTGAAATTAAGGACAAACTGGCTGTAGCTATCCGGCAACGATTGCAGAATAACATCAGTGGCCAACTCTTGGCCCAATGGAAAACCAAGCTTAGACAGACTTTCAATATAGCCAATCATCTTAAGGACATGAGGTCCTACTGGGCTTCCTTCAGCCAACTTACATTGGAATAGGGCTTTAGAGATATCGAACCTCTCTTGCCGTGCTTGCCCTTGATAAAGTTCTTTCAGGTGCTCGATCATATCATGAGCAACCATGTCCTCATGTTGCTTCTGAAGCTCAGGATTCATAGTGGCAAGCATAAGGCATCCAACATCTACCATGTCATCGAGATACTTCTTGTAAGCATCTTTATCAGTTCTCGAGGCATTAATAGGTGGTTCATTAGGAAGTGGTTGTTCAATGACATACAATTTCCGTTCTTGTTTGAGGACAATCCTCAAGTTACGGAACCAGTCAAGAAAATTCAAACCATTCAATTTGTCCTTCTCAAGGACCGATCGCAATGATAGTGTGCTAGTATTTGCAGCCATAATATATCTACAACAATTAAATATGCGTGTGAGTAAATTTACCAAGTTTATATAAATCATTAAAAAGACTTTATTAAATGATGATCCCACTATTTTATTTCAAAATTAATAACCCCCATATATTAATTTCGGAAAAACTTTCTCCAAAGTATTTCTAGTGGGTTAAGGACCCATATTTCACCTCCTCTTGAGTCAGCTTTGGCTTTACTCTCAAGACTATGGTTATTTAGGTAAGCAACCTTTGCTAATTACATCATATGTAACTCCTAATATTTGATGAACAACTCTTGTTCTAATCATCTTATGATTTATCCAATTTAATTGCCTCTAGGTTTCTAATCCTATTAGAGTAACCTAGTTAAGTCATTAACCAATTTTTAACCAGCGAATATCACTTGTTTATTCTTCGCGTTTAACCAAGATAAATACTAGTACTTTGCTTTGGCATAACCTACATAGTATTGATCGAGGCCTTAACGAGGGCAAAAATTGGAAGGCCATGTTGACTTAATATTTTAATAGAGGGATTTTATTAAGGATATTCCATCTCACCAATTATGGTCTAATTTAGTCCATTTAGTCTTTTAATTGATCTCATCAATTAATTGGGTTTATTATTAAATTTTAATATATAAAATTGGCATGCTTTAAACATCCATAGCATCTCATACATGAATAAATAAAGCAATAAATAAATGCAATAGTTATAGCCCATAAACTAAGGTGATTCAACCCAAGCCAATGGGAGAACCAAAAGGAAACCTAAAGGTGTAAGCGGTTTCATAAACTATCATTCTTCAATAGTTGTCCCAACTTTCTTCTCGGCCCATAGCAACTTTTGCAAATTACAATATCACGTAAACTCGTTTTACATACGAGGAGTAAGATGAGAAGAGAAATACAAGAGAATAGTCGTAAAGGCACGACACGCAGCCGTATTATAAAATTACAACCTTTTATCAAATGGGTCATCGGGCTATAACTATGCATTTCAAACACCGTGCATGTCAAAAAATAGCATACATAATTCAATGCTCTTTGCTAAGGTGAATTATAAAATATCCTTTCAACCTTATGTGGCCCATCAAGTTTATATATATTTCTTTTATTAACAAAATATACTATAATAAGAAAATGGGGTGCGAGGCGGTCGGAGGAAGCGGTCAAGGAAGGCCGCGCGGAGGCAATCCTCGAATCCCCATCCTCAAAATATGAGAGGGATGTTACGGTAGGATTCGGGGTGCGGGGAGGAGCCCCCAAATGGACCAGGTGGTACAAATCGCATACCCCAGTCAAATGAAACCTCACGATTTGATAACTTTTATCAACAAAATCGTGTTTTCAGGATTTTAATCCTTGAGGTTCATATCGGAACAACCCTTGTTCCACAAGCCGCTTAACCTCATCGAAATCGTAAATTCCACCGTCGCAACATTACAGATTTGTTAATAATTAACTGTAATAACATAAGATCGAATAGGCCACAACACCATGATTAACATTTAATCATTTATCGAAAGGAACAGATTATCGTTATGCTTAAACGATTTAAACAACGAAAATGTAATAAAATAAAAGCATGCATCTCATACAATTGCATCACCCAAGTATTTAAACCGAATCAGTATCACACAAGTGGCTCGATACATTTGTTGGAACGCAAGCACCCCAAAGCGCAATGAAATAAAATTAATCCGGTGATCCAAACCATGAATCCATGTGAGGAACGAATCTGGGTGAAATAAAGGTTTCAAATTACCAAAGTTTCAATCGAGTAGATAGCGACGCCTCGGCGACAAGATATCGATCCTTTGTCGAACCAAGCCACAACCTTTACGATGTCGGCCTCTACGTAATCCACCGGTTTGACTATGAACGGCAGATATCTCCAAAAACTATTTTTTAGAGAGGTGTTTTTGCTTGACGGCTACGCTAGACCTTTTTTTAAGCAAAATTCTTAGGGTTTTTCTTCACTTATAACCCTTTTATAATCGGTATTAAATAAATATAATGTTTTAATGAAAATTATAATTACATTAATTATACCCAAAAGTTATAATTACATTAATTATAACATGGATTTCGATAAACTATATTTATTTAAATTTATATAGGAACCAAATTCATATATTAATTCTCATTATGTGTACAACATCCTTGTACATATAATACATTCAATATTTGATTGCGAATTAAATTAATTCTTTAATTAATTTAATTCATGTGACAATCAAACACAATACCAACTATGTTTCATTCCGTTCATTTCAACCATAGGGTGTGACCTCAGAGGTTCTTGTAACGTTAGTAGTAATACTAGAACGATTCTAATGTCACAAACAATGAGTGGCATCTAGCAATGCATCATTGCTACCTAAGATACAAGAAGTCATGATTCGACATAACTTTTGTGATTAACTTTTCATGCATTAATCCTTAAGTCCTTTATCTGGAATAGATACAAGTCATGGAATAGTCACACTTGTATAGTCCATCCCATGTTTCTTGATATCTTGAGTAGACTATGATATACAAATTAGTATGACATCTCATGTCAACTTATTTGAGCATGGCCATGCATTTCTAGTCTCACTCAATCAAGTGGCCTAAGATATTACTCCCATTATGTGGGAGGGACTTATCCTATATTGATCAATAATATCCTCTACATTGATTGTGATATATCCAACATCGCCTTTATAGAACAACCGATTCTGATTGTACGTTTGATCGTATCAAAATATCGACTCACGATGTTGGGATAATGATTATCTCAAGTCTAAGGATCATATACATATTAATCACTATGAGTAATGTTGTGACAATTACATAATAATCCAAGAAACATACTCATAGCGGTTGGTCCAATATGTTGTTCTCTAACACACATATTCATGCATTGATTTTGACACTCCATATCAATGATAACTCTTTATCATCAATCAACTACATGTTAGTCTTAATGCATTCTTGTTGTCCCGGTCAACAATAATACTTGACTAAGGATATTTTAAGAATAATCATATTATTCTCGGGACATTATTATAAAGCAGTTTATTTGTACACACGTAAGGAAAAAGCTGAAATAATAATGACAACGCTTTATATTAATAAACATGGTAAATCAAGTATGTTATTACAACCATCTCATGATTGATCTTTGGGCATACTCTTACATCAATTTGGTATCAGAGCCCAATTTTAAACTCTCGACCTTGGGTTTAAGGCCCAAAACATTTTTCAAAGTGAAGCCCGAAAAGAATTTTGTGAATTAAGCAGGTTTTTCTGGCATGGCCCACTAAGTCTCCGCCATGATCCACCGGGTAAGTACTTGACTTCTGAAGTGATTTAATATGTGAAATGTATGGGCTTTTATGGCAACGTAGATTAGTGAACTAGGATCTCATTGAACCCTAGGACTAGTCTACTCAAAAACACAAGTACATAAGACTTAAGGACCATTAGACAAACACGTGATTAAGTCGTCGAGCTAGGGTGTAGTAGCTTGTTGTGCGCATGTCAGGAGTGGATTCAAGAAGAGCTTGGTATTTAAGCGGTCCTAGCGACTCACCTCCTCTTTACTCGAATCCTACCAGTGCGTAAAACTGCTCACCCTAACCAAGAGGACTTAGTCATCGGCTAAACCAATGATTAAAACCCGAAAGGGACTAGCCATATTTTATAAAAACCTTAGTTTTTAAAATCCTTAAATTAACCCTTCGATTTGCAACAAAATCTATTTTGAAATTTTTTGAAAAAAAAAATTACGGTTTGCCAAAAATATTAAAATACCCTGGTCAGTAAAATTACAAAATGCCTTGGTTTCTAAAATTACCATATTACCCTCGATTTTAGTAAAATTTCTATTTTGTAAAAGTGTCCAAAACTCTATTTTCTGAAAAATTCAAGGTACTTTGATTTGGGAAAATTACTAAAATGCTCATGTGTTGTAAATTAATAAAATACCCTTAGTTTTTAAGATTTTCAAAAATACCTCGACTTTTGCTAAAATGTTTCTACTTTACAAAATACCAAAAACTTTTGTTTTACAAATATCAAGATACCTTGATTTGGAGAATTCTGAAAATGCCCCTAACTTCCAAAATTATTGAAAAACCTCGATTTCTGAAATTTTTGCAACACCTCTGATTTGGAAAACAAATTTTCAAGATAACCCTCGAGGTTTTGTAAATTCTGAAATGCCTTTGATTTGTAAAATATTTTCGAATTGACCCCGATTTATTACCAAAATACCCTTATAGGAAAAATAACGAAATTACCCCTGGATGGGGAATATCAGGAATGCCCAAAGTAGTGAAGTGAATGTTGTGAATAAATGTGCTCTATCGAGATGGATGAATGTGAATGTGAATGTGAATCTCTGAATTAGAATGGTGAACTTGAACTGAGACTTTGTTTGATCAAGAGAACCACTATTAAACTCCTTTTCATAAAGCTGTTGGCGGATAAACAAGTGGTACAAAGAACTAATGCATAAAACTTTTAATCGATTAAATCGTGGCGTTAGTAATGAGTTCTAGTGGACGTGGTCGAGGTAGTATCTAAGAAATGTGTTAGTTTTGTTAAGATTAGAGTGCGCAGCAAAGGCGTAGTGTGATGAGTTAGGATTGAACGATAGTAAGTAATTTCGAGGACGAAATTATTTTAAGGGGGTAGAACTGTAACATCCTGAAAATGGGCCTATGCATTTTTTATTTAATTATACGAAATGGCATGTCTTATGTGTTATGAATGTATGGTGAACATTTTTGAAAACTTGGAAATGTAAGGAAATGTTTTAGAAATGTTAAGTTTAAAAGAGGAAAGTGACCATTTTTGGAAACTTGGAAATGTAAGGAAATGTTTTAGAAATGTTAAGTTTAAAAGAGGAAAGTAACCATTTTTGGAAACTTGGAAATGTAAGGAAATGTTTTAGAAATGTTAAGTTTAAAAGAGGAAAGTGAACATTTTTGGAAACTTGGAAATGTAAGGAAATGTTTTAGAAATGTTAAGTTTAAAAGAGGAAACTAAAACACGGTGGCCTTAAGAAAATTAGTAGAGGGAATTTAACACAAGAACGGGCTTGGAGTAGTGGCTAGGAGGTACCACTTAAGGCCCAGGTGAGTGATGCCAAAAGCTATGCAAATGGGCCTAGGTTCGAGTCACGTGGGATTTTGCTGCAAGGAGCAAGGGAGTTGGACGGCACCAAGGCACTTGGGGAAGAGTTTAATTCTCTTTAAAATTCGGCAAATAGATAGATAATGATGGACTATTATTATTATTATTTTTTATTAAGAGATAAGAGATAAATATTGGATTAAGTTTTATTAAATTGAATGGGTGATAATTAAAGTGATAAAGTTATCAAAATAGGAGTGATGGCCAAGTAAGGGAGTCTTGGCCTAGTAATTTTGGCAAAAGGAGGAAAATAAGGCTATTCATCAATCTTCTCTTTTCCATTGAAGTCTCTGAAAATTTCCTAGCAAACTCTCCTTTCTCTCTTATTTTGCTATAGTCAAATCTTTTTCTTCATAAGTCCACTATTGTCGAATCCCTAGTGACTCTTTTCCCTCTCTTTTCTTTTGATAAACCGACAACACAGATAACCTTTATTTGATTTCTTGTTAAGTTCCAAAAGCCGAAAACTTGCTATTATCAAGACCATAGCCGAATAGTTTGAGACTTCAAGCAAGGGGTTGTCGACTTGTGCATTAAGGGTAAGATCTCATTCAGTTTCATCCTTTTTCTTTTAAGATTTGCCGAAATCTAGGACTAACCCCATTAATATCTTGTTGCCAAAACTTTGAAGAGATCTTTCGGGATTTACTAAGTGTCGAGTACAAGGAAGGAGAAATTCTTTTCCCGAAGGTACACCATAGGCCGTGTGTTCCCTAGTTATTCGGTGAGTTTCGAGATTTAAAATCCACAAGGTAAGTATCTATAGCATTCAGCCAAGGCCATGTTGAGTACATAGATGTGTTTCATTAATATTTAAAAGCCGAAACTAATCTATTCAAGTAATATAGTGATTGCCGATTTCAAGAAAGAAGGATACAAAGTTTCCGACATTTGATTAGACATCAATCAAAGAAGGTAAGGATTTAAGTGTACTAATCCTCTGGGATTTGGTTTTATGGCGAATGGCTCTTTATTAAGTATTAAGTGATTGATCAAATGTAGAGATTTAAGATCTAAGGCATTAGATCAAGCTTTTCGGGATTTGGAGTGAACTTGCTAAAGCGAATCAGGTGTGTACCCCACACTATTTCTTAATAAGTTTTATGGCAATGTTTAATATAAGTATGTGTATAAGAATGTGAATATGGCTAAGGTACCATGTTATGGTACAAAGTACTCAGGTACGTTCCCTACTCCTACTAGGATTATGTTAAACATCTATTACGACACACATATGACATTATAAGAATGTGAAATAAGAATTTGGCATGTTGATGCATGATATGTATGATATGGGGCATATGGGTTATATGAAAAGGGGGAGTGAATGTGGTGACCTAAGACCACGATATCTGAATATGGTGACCTAAGACCACGATAACTGAATGTGGTGACCTAAGACCACGATATCTAAATGCGGTGACCTAAGACCACGATATCTGAATGTGGTGACCTAAAACCACGAATTTTATAAAGGCGATGAGCACGTCATTGCAATGACGCTTTCGATGGTGTGTAGCGGATGGAGGGTTGACTTAGTAGTCCACGGTTGTGCGAGTTGGTACGGGGACGTGTAGCGGATGGCTATCTAGGTTTGGGTTCGGGTTGCATCATTTTTTTATGATATAAGAATATGTATGCTCAAATGTCGAATTTGTTATGACTTAGTGTTGTGGTTACACATTGAGTGCATTGACTCACCCCATTATGGGAACCTTTTTCGTGTGATCGGTGATGGATGGGCCGGTGAGATGCTTAGGGATGGCCATGCTCAGCAAGAACTTCTTTTTTTTTATTTAGGCTATTTTATTTTAAGTATTTTGAATTTAAATTTTTGGGAATTATTTGATGTAATAAGGCCATAGTAGAACTACTTTACTTTGCTTTCATTTATTACGTTTACAAACTTTTATTTATTAAAAGATTAAGTAAATTTATTTTAAAACAAAGCCCAAACGTTTTGTCACCTAAAGTAAAGGATTTTATTAATGAAATAAACTTGTTTTCAAATCAAGCGCAACCCAAAACAATCTTTCTTTCAAAACACACAAGTTTTTCCTAAGTAACAAAAGAATTTGAAATGGTTTACACCGGGGAACATACCAGATCCGGTCAAGGCTCGTGGGCCGGGTTTGGGGTGTTTCAGGCAGGTAACCCAGAATGATTTCGGTACACATATGGAAGACTAGATCTCACGTTTTCGACTTTTAGAAAATCTAAGCGAGGTGTTTCGGCTTTGAAGAAAGTAAGCAAAAAGTAAGGGAAGCTTAGAGGTTTCAGCTAAAGGGTTTGAATCAGATGAGAAAAGAATTTGTCAGAGGTTTGGCCAACTGAAGAGAAGAAAAGAAAAGAGAAGGAGAATAGCATAGGGATTTTGGCAAAGCAAAGAGAAAGATGAGAGAACTAGCTAGGAATTTCGGCATACTTACCTTAAGCCAAAACCGAATGCCCTTTTCTTTTCAAATTCTTAATAATTTTGGCTAACATTAAACACTTAAAGATGGATCCAATCTTTGATCTATTATCTCCTCAAAAATAGCCTTAATTCCTCTCTTCATTATCTGCCTAATTATCAATATAAAATAAAGATTAAAAACCCTAAAAATTGCCTTGTGCCGTCCCCTATTGTCCCTTTAAATGTTGAAATTTAGCCTCAAACTTGGGCTCCAAGTAGCCAAATTTTGGGCCTTCGTCATACTCAAGTGATGCCACTTAAATCTCCCTCTACTAGTGCTCCTAGTTCTTTGGGCCACAAGCCCAATATGTCACTTAAACTATTAAAACTTTAATTTAAGCCCTTAGAGTGTCTAAACAAAATATTTAAAACAAGGCCTCACCCAATTTGAGCCCCAATTGTACCTCAAATTCTCAAATTAATATTTTAAGCAGTCAAACACATAAAATGCATAGACCCAATTATTCAGGGTGTTACAAAATCGTTTGATCTATCCACTCGTTGATCAGTCAGAAAATTTGTGGTAAGTCGATCATTCACCCTTGGACAATCATTTTTATTGTAATATCGATCTATATAAGATCTAATCAAATGGAGGCTTGTGGTACCAATTCGATAGGAAAGTCGAGTGGAGATCTCAAAAGGAGTGGATTAACGATCCCAACTCCTAAATTCAAGCGAAGGGCTATTTCGGCGATTCGAGACATTCCACCAGGTTGTGGACCCTCATCCGGTGAGAATCGACTATTCGAGGTCGTTTGCAATTTTGAGGCATCAGCGATTCGAGATTTTCCACCGGGTTGTGGACCGTCATCCTGGGAAAATCGACAAATCGTAGTTGTTCACGATTCCGAGGGTAAATTTTAGATTGTTTGTTTTAAAGTAGATTACTAAATCGCGTATGTCGACAAATCAAGTGTTATAAAATTTTAGGTGACGACGATCGAGAAAGAGTAGTGCTTACCGTAATCAGGTGTGTATTCTCACACCGTATTCCATGGGTTAAAGACTATTATCATATTGGTAGTAAATCGCTTGATTAAGTCGTATCTTGGTGAAATCGAAAAAAGATTGGCTTAGATCTCATTATTTGATAAAATTGATAAAATCGGTATTAACACAGTGAAAGATTACGAAAATACTTTTAATGGGCCAAATCAATATATTTTGCTATGTGGGCCAAATCAATATATTTTGTTATGTGGGCCAAATCGATTTAATTTCTAAATGGGCCGATTGATATATGAATATGTGGTAGATTGATAAATTGCTATATGGGAAAATCTAAAAATTTGCGAAATGGGCCAAGATGATACTCTACTCAATAGGCCAACTTGATAAATTGTTATAATGGGCCGTAATTTTTGTAATAAATATCCGAATAAATTATTGTGATTCGTTATGCATTATATACATGAATTGCATGGGATGGGATAATGATGAAGAGAAGTTTTGGTAGCCCTACTACATAATTTTGGTGGCCCTGCCACAAATTTGTATAGTGGCAATGCCACGTAAATTTTGTTATTCTGGTGGCTTATCCACAACTAAATTTGCTATAAATGGCTTAATGCCTGCGATTGGTGTGTTGGCGGGGTGGGTTGACGATGATCCCCACAGGTGTGTTGGTTGGTACAGGTGGTATGTAGCGGATGGATTACTAGGCTTGGTTTGGGAATTGCATTTCATATACATGTTATATTTTGATATATTATTGTTATTGTAAATGGGCTTAGGCCCAAATAATTACTTAATGAGATTTTGGCCCAGTGGACAATGGTAAGTGGGTTACACACTGAGTTCTAGTAACTCACCCCTATTTTTCCTTATCCTTTTCAGGTAATAATCAGTGATAGAGACTTGGGCCGTGGACGACTCGGTGGAGGCCATACTACAAAAACGGTATAATTTGGAAATTTAGATTTCTTTAGTACTTTTAATTACTTTGCTATTTGAGTTAAGGTTGTAATAAGGCCTCTGGATTTATTTTTGTTTTGTTTATTGTTTGACTAATTTATAATTTGCTTTAAGTATTTCAAATGGAAATTTTTCTAAAATCTTAAATAAACATTTTCTTAAAATGAATAAATAAAAAGGGTTTCACAATGAAACTTTTATAAACATATTTTTAACTCGAAAATTTCTCTTAAAATTTTTTATCAATGCTTTTAGGACATTATTTTCAAATTTTTCTCAAACCATTAACGATATTTTTAAAACTACGACTTATAAGATTTTCATATCTCAAATTTATTAAATTATCAATCGATCTTTTATTCAATAATTTTTTTGGGAGTCGTTTTAATTGATCTATTTATGAAAAAAGACTTAGTAGTATTTTTCTTATGTGACATGTCATATTTGGCCTTAACGTATAAATTTGGGTTTGGGTGTTACAAATAGTTGGGAAACCCTAATCAAGCGATTTTCGATGTAAGTTTTAATCAATTGGATTAAATTAAATTTTATTCTATAATATGCGCATATGTTAAATGATTTTAAGTTTGTTAATTTTCATAGTGTCGAATGTGTTAATGGATTTAGCATGAATTAGCGAATGTAAGACTTGGTATTTGTATAAGTAAACTTTGATTAATTGAGTTGTTTGATTATGTATGTATGGAATATGAGATGGTTATATGTAAGGATGAATTGAGAGATCGGTTGTTTGGGCACTATGTGTGCGAGTTTATATACCGATCACTGTGTGTGCGAGATCGGTTGTATGGGCACTATGTGTGCGAGTTTATATACCGAGCACTGTGTGTGCGAGATCAATTGCCTGGGCATGATAAACCGTAAAAGTAACATATTTTAACCCCATATTTAGTATGCTTTTGGATGATTTAGCCCTTGATTTATGTAAAAATGTGCTTTTAATCCTTTCTTTTCATGTTTATACTCAGGAAAGCACCCACGGATGAAAAGAACAAGAAACGGGCTTAAAACGAGCCAATTTGGGCCGTAAAGGAAATCGACACAGCCTAGATTTCAAGCCACACGGCCGTGCCTCGACAATTAATTAAGACACAACTATGCCACGATTTACACGGCCGTTCCCCAATCGACAGAATCGAGACACAGCCTGAAAATGATTTACACGGGCGTGTAACATGGTCATGCCCCTTCCGCAGGAGAGAGTAATTCCACTCGGATTTGGATACTTTGAGCCAAAGAAACACTTTCCAAATCTTATTCAAATACCAAGTAAGAAGCAGACTTAAATGAGGACACTTAGGGGCCAAGTAAAGCATTCTAAAGTCTATATAAACACCTTAAGTGTATCCTGAAAGGAGGCGGTGAGCTAGGCCAAGGAGTCGAGCTGGAAATGTCAGACTTGTGGGAATCAATCGAAGATAGCCAGTGGATCCATCTCAAGAAGCCAGATTTCTACTCAAAACGGCGGATTTCTCCTTCAATTCCTTCAGGGGGTTTTAGGGATTTCTTATATTTTGTTTTATCTTTTCTCTTGAGATGCTTTCTTTCTTTGTTATGAACTAAACCCTTCAGATTCCTGAAGGAGATGAAACCTAGATGAATCTTGTTATTGATTTCTGAATTATATGATAAATACTTAGTTTGTTCTTAATTATGCATGCTTAATCCAAATCTGATGTGTTTAGGTGGAGGAGGAATAGACCCTGCTTAAGAGTATATCTAGCATAATTAAGCGGAGTTGATCGCACGCCTAGAGATAAGGTGACAAGATTTTGCCGGATTAGGGTGAAACCTAATATGGGAATCCATAGATCGATTTACTGCTATTCTTGGGGGTTATTATAAGAGAACAATAGTTCCACTAATTAACCTAGGGTTAGACGTTATTCGCCTCGAGAAAGGGTTTAATATACGTTAGGGAGTCCTACATATCAAACTAAGTGAATAAATCCTATGGTTCAGTGTTAGATAACAAGTGAATCTAGGTGGATTCTTCCTGAGGGTATCTTCATGATCAATTGAGTTTTCTTCAAGTTATTTCCCAATTCATTTTTTGTGTCTTTGCGTCTTTAGCTTAGTAGTCGATAAATTAAATTAAATCAACCAATGACTCCATATTTTAGGCTAAATAATAAAAAGAAAGTAAGTAATAGTACTTTTAGTTCCTTTGGGTTCGACAATCCGGTCTTGCCTAAGCTATACTACTGTTCGATAGGTACACTTGCCTATAATCGTTGTTAGAGTTAGTTTCCAGGTTTGATCATATTCTTTATAAATTTTAAAGCTCTGATTTCAGCGATCAAGTTTTTGGCGCCGTTGCTGGAGAACTAAAATATTAAGAAAGCTTAATTTTTATTACTTTATCCAATTTTTTTATTGCAATTTATTTATTTATTTATTTTACTTTGCTAATTTTTTTCCTCTATTTTGCTTTTGGCAGATAATTTTAGTCTATAGAGAAGATGGCACTGAATAATTATCAATGGTAAGTTAGGAGGACAGCCAACAAAAGCCGCCGGTGTTTTCAACCTCGACATGGTCACCGGGTTATCTAACCAGCTATAGATGATGAATAAAAGATTGATGGTTTGTAAAATCTCTCGAGTACACCCAAGAATGCAATATGATTGAATTTAGGAGGCGTGGCGAATCCCGAGTACCCACCCTCGAGATATGGCATGGAAAAGCGAGCAAGCTCACTATACGGGTAACTATTCTAGACCACAAAATAATTTTTATAATGACACTTATAATGCAGGTTTCCATACCCACACGGCCTTTCACACGGCCGTGGCCATGGCCGTGTGGACACCACGGCTAGGCACATGGGCGTGGACCTTATCTCTATTTAATTATTCACTTTTATTCATATTTTTATTTTTATTTTTATTTTTATTTTTATTTTTATTTTTATTTTTACTTCCTTTATTATTTTCTCCTTTTTCTCAATGGAATTTAGATTTAGCTTAGGATACAATAAAACCAAGCCAGCTACTTCGAGGATTCAATTTCAAACGGTTCGAGACGCTTCCCCACGTTCACCTCCAATCTTATCCGGTTTCTTTTCATTTACTTCATCCAAAAAATTCAGGAAGTGTTACTTCTCCCCTTCTTTTTTGATTTTATTATTAGATAATTGTTTATATATCTTTATACATTGAGGGCAATGTACATCTTAAGTGTGGGGAGGTAAAAGTACCTAACTTCTTACATTATTCCAAAATCCTGAATTTTAGTCTTGTTCCTAAGTAATTTTCTCATATTATCAATTAGGGTGAAATTTCGATGATTTATGATTTTTATTGACATGTTTTTGAGTAAATTATTGATAATTGTGCATTGATGATTTATACTTGAAGAATACTAGAGAATAAAGCATGATAAGTCTATTTTCAAGAATAAAAAATTTCTAGATTGTTGAACTAAATTTGAATATTACCTTGAAGTTTGAAATTTTGAGGATTGATGTCAAATACCCATAATTTGTGTGAGATTTTGAGCCTTATAGAGCATATATTCTTTTTCATGCTCACTTTATTGATTATGAGTGTGTCAACATTGAATTGTTATTCTAGAACTTGCCTTGATTATACATGTCGAGACCACATTAATGATTTGATATAATGAGATGATAAAGGCACCTAGGTTTTAACCCATTCACTCCACTAAAAAGCTTACCTACATAATTAACCCCTAGTGGAACCTGTTGATCTTAACAACCCTTTTTATTGAATTACTCGCTTAATATTAACCCAAAACCCTTTGTATTTGTTATCACCATTCTTTTGACTACCCTTCTATCGAGAATTGAATTGATCGGCCATCAATTAGTTTATTTCAGTTGATAAAGTTCTTTCTTTATTATGTATTTACTTAGTTTGTTCTTAAAAAAAAACCATAAGTATATTCAAGTATTAGATTAAAGGAGCTTATGCGTTTAAATTCTAATTGTTGAAGAAGAGCTCGTATTATAAGTATTATCAATAGTAGTATTACTATTTTCAAAGCAATCATTTAGTTTCTAGTTCATTATTCTTATTAGGTAATTTATCAGGTCAATCTTGATTTTTAACCTTCTAATTCAGCCTTTATCCACACCTTTAACCTAAGCCCCGTTACAACCTTATCAAAGACCTTTTGATTTGTATATCATCTCAAATTATAGTGGTGGAGATTTGATTTTCAGGCAAGCATATGGGATTAACTTTTTAGATTCGACTTATGAGTGCTTTCTCTTGAACCTTAAACACTTCGAGTGAATCTTTAGTGAGGATGTCAATCATTGTCGGTTTTGAATTAAAGGTAATTAGTTAGATAATAGGAGACACCTATGTTTTTATGCTACAAATTTATGACTTAGAATTGTTTGAATCTTTAGGAGTTTTTGAGCTAAATTATCCATGTATAAATTATCCAAAAATTATGATGAGGCATTATTGATAGGAATTATGAATTGTGAAAAGTTCGTTTTAATTGTAAGTTGAGAATTTTGCTTGAGGACAAGCAAAAGCTTAAGTGTGGGGGTATTTGATAAACCGTAAAAGTAACATATTTTAACCCCATATTTAGTATGCTTTTGGATGATTTAGCCCTTGATTTATGTGAAAAGGTGCTTTTAATCCTTTCTTTTCATGTTTATACTCAGGAAAGCACCCACGGATGAAAAGAACAAGAAACAGGCTTAAAACGGGCCAATTTGGGCCGTAAAGGAAATTGACATGGCCTGGATTTCAAGCCACACGATCGTACCTCGACAATTAACTAAGATACGGCCATGCCACGATTTACACGGCCGTGCTCCAATCGACAAAATTGAGACACGGCCTGAAAACAATTTACACGGGCGTGTAACATGGCCGTGCCCCTGCCACGGGAGAGAGCAATTCCACTCGGATTTGGATACTTCAAGCCAAAGAAACACTTTCCAAATCTTATTCAAATACCAAGTAAGAAGCAGACTTAAATGAGGACACTTATGGGCCAAGTAAAGCATTCTAAAGTCTATATAAACACCTTAAGTGTATCCTGAAAGGGGGCGGTGAGCTAGGCTAAGGAGCCGAGCCGAAAAGGTCAGACTTGTGGGAATCACTCGAAGATAGCCAGTGGATCCATCTCAAGAAGTCGGAAGTCTACTCAAGACGGTGGATTTCTCCTTCAATTCCTTCAAAGGGTTTTAGGGATTTCTTATGTTTTGTTTTATCTTTTCTCTTGAGATGCTTTCTTTCTTTGTTATGAACTAAACCCTTTAGATACCTGAAGGAGATGAAACCTAGATGAATCTTGTTATTGATTTCTGAATTATATGATAAATACTTAGTTTGTTCTTAATTATGCATGCTTAATCCAAATCTGATGTGCTTAGGTGGAGGAGAAATAGACCCTGCTTAAGAGTAGATCTAGCATAATTAAGCGGAGTTGATCGCACGCCTAGAGATAGGGTGATGAGATTTTACGGATTAGGTGAAACCTAATATGGGAATCCATAGATCAATTCTTGCTATTCTAGGGGTTATTATAAGAGAACGAGAGTTCCACTAATTAACCTATGGTTAGAGCGTTATTCGCCTCGAGAGGGTTTAATATATGTTAGAGTCCTACGGATCAAACTAAGTGAATAAATCGTATGGTTCGGTGTTAGATAACAAGTGAAGTCTAGGTGGATTCTTCCTGAGGGTATCGTTGTGTTCAATTGAGTTTTCTTCAAGTTATTTCCCAATTCGTTCTTTTTGTCTTTGCGTCTTTATCTTAGTAGTCGATAAATTAAATTAAATCAACCAATCACTCCATATTTTAGGCTAAATAATAAAAAGAAAGTAAGTATTAGTACTTTTAGTTCCTTTGGGTTCGACAATCTGGTCTTGCCTAAGCTATACTACTATTCGATAGGTACACTTGCCTATAATCGTTGTCAGAGTTAGTTTCCAAGTTTGATCATATTCTTTATAAATTTTAAAGCTCGATTTGATGATCGAGGGCACTATGTGTCTTGAAATGATATCTGAGAAATCGTGTGTGTCTGAAATCGATCATATCTTGATATGTGTGCGGAAAATAAGCAATTGCACTAAGTGTGCGATACATTACTGGCAAACGGCCCTTTGTGCACTCATTATCAACGTAGTTGCACTAAATGTACGATATGTTACATATCATGCTCTATGTGTACAGATCTGCAGACTCTTCAGAGATATAAACTTAATAGTAGAGGTGACCGAAGAGTGATACTTTGGTAAGGGATGCTTGTCAATTGAATGACTTAGAATTTACGAGGTAAGTTTCTTGTATATGAAATGTTAGAAGCGGTATATGGTTATGAAACTTTGAAATTGTTGTAAGTAGATAAGTGGTTCATGGGTATTCAGTCTTGTGACACATTGAATTTGTTGATTTTTAAATAGGGGTATGTTATATGTGTTTGCGGTTGTGAGTGAGTAATAATCAAATGGGATTAATTTGATTTGTAAAATGAACAGATGTATATTTTTCATTGCTTAAAACTTACTAAGCTATATAGGCTTACTTTGTATTTGGTTGTTTCCGTATTGTAGATCTCTTTTAGGTGTTCAACTCGTGCTCGGGGATCATCTTTGAAGTTCATCACACTATCAATGAAATTTTGGTATCTCTTTTGTGTATAAACTTTAAGTCTATGGCATGTATAGGCTAAACCGTTTTGAGTTGACTTAAATGATAATTATATGAATGTAATATTGCCTTGCGAAAATGGCTTTATTTTTAGGTTTGAGTTAATCGACCATGCTTGAGATGTTGCATATGTGTGTGCATATTCAATTACATTATAACCTCATTTTGGCAGGTGTGTTTTCATGAGATTTTGAATGGCATATTATTAAGTAATGGGATGATTTAAAGTTCTCAATGCTTGTTTAAAATACTTAGGTATGTACGGTTTTGGGAAAAATAATATTTGGGAATTTTATACCTTAATGGTATGTTTATATACATATATATACATGAGGTATGTACGAATGCTTGATTAAGTTTTTGAGTAATGCATGTAATATATTAATGTAACTAGATGAACATATGTGTAATTATATGTAAATCTTGTATGTGAAGTTTATGAAAATTGAAATATTCAACCATTACTTCATACGGTTTGGAGTCCAAAATTTTCTATTGGGTCATATGGTATATTCGGTTATGAGAAAAGAATGCTAAGGTGTGCTTAGGATGGTATCTATATATATATATATATATATATATATATGTAGGTGTAATGGTCATTCTTAGAATGTTATGAACAAGTATGAGAAAATGAGTTGGTTTGATATTTACTTTCTTTATGGTATACTCAAATATGGAATGAGTATATTGGTTGATAGTATATTTGTATGTGGTAATGAAATGAGAAATGTGTATAATCGATAGTGATTCATAAGTTACGAAATGGTGTATGATTAAATGTCTTGTTAAGATTAGATATGTAATAGATGATTAATTATCATATGCTTATTTGAACTTTGATTTTGAATCACTAAATGAATAGTGATTTTCCAGTTGAAGTTAATAGTATTATTTATGATATGTATGTTAAAGTTTTGATTTTAGGCAGGATATACCTGTTGAATTATAAAGGTACACATTTATCAAAGTATTTGTTTTTATAAAAGTGCATTGGTTCATGTTTGGTCAAGTAATGCCTCGTAATCCTAACCCGGTGACGAATACGGGTTAGGGGTGTTACATGTGCACATTAAATAGAAGGGGTGAGTTTACGTAAACTCAGTGTGTAATCCCACAGAAAACAAACAATAGCAAATCACAGTGCACAATTAAAAGCGATCCCGGCCTAAGCCCTTTTCGATGTCGATATGATTTGGGCCTTAGTCCATCTCGAGACGATATCAAGTATGCAGTAGGGCCTTAGCCCATCAAAGTATCAGTGGCAATCATGCATTATTCAGTAAAAAAGTCCTACCCAACCAGCCTCTACACATCATCTCCGTCCAACCCTACATTCCACGTGGGGATTAAATCAACCCAACCATCCCTACACTCCAGGTAGCACCGAATGTGACACAAATCAGTAATTTGCAGCTGAGCTGCCAGTATAATAGGCTTAAGAGCCTTTCAGTACACTTCCTCCAAATAATATCAACCAAACCCAACCCAATGCAACATACAATGAAATGTCATGCTATCATAGGTTTGTTAGACACACATTCAGTTCGGTATACATGCTTATTTATAACATGCTCAGTACATAATACACACAATCAATATCCCATAGTTAAGGGCATACGTAGTGCTCACCGACCCTATAGAAGGTTCACAGTCGACTTGGATGACCCGTGCAACATTAACAGTCATTTCAATAAAAATGGGCTCACACGCCCGTGTGGGCCCACATGGCCCACATTTTCCTTGGCCATGTGTGGGCCCACACGGCCCAAATCAATCTAGCCCGTGTGTTTCACATGGCCCACCTGGCCATCACACGGCCGTGTCATGGGCGCACGGCCTAGCCTCGTCGATGACACGCTCATGTTGTGTCATTCGGCCTACCACATGGGCGACCACACGACGTGTGGTGTCGACAGTGGGGTTTTCAAATTTTGCTAAAACCTCGATTTTCGCATTTTTAGGTACACACCTGGTTCTGATTAAACCTGAAACGATCCCCGAGCCTTTCTGAACCTATATTTGACTAATTTCCACTCAATTAATCATTTAACAAATGAACTATAATTGAACCCGAAACCAGAATACTCTTCCATAGAGTGATTAAAACTTACCCCAACACCTCAAATCGATTCGTTACGAAATAATACAACGAGAGCCTTACTCCACATGATACGCTTCTTTCAAAACCCAAAAATTTAGACTCACAAAAATGAAAGCAATCATCTAAGAATGATACCAACCAATATACTACTTACCACCCTCCAGCGATTTACGTTGCAAAGGAAAAAGAACCGAAATGAAAGAAAAAAGGGAGGGCAATTTCAAAGGAATTTCGGTAGTAAGTGGGAAGAGAAAAAAATAGAGGAACAGAAAACAAGGAAAAACGACGTCAGAGAATTTTGGAGAAGTGATGGCAATCAAATTTTGCAAAAAGATAACGATAATGCTCAGGAAATTTGATAACCTCCAAATCTATTCCCTAAATTCTCTCTACCAAACTCCCTACTACTCAGATGTCTAACACAATTAGAACTCTCCAACCAACCTAGCAAATAAAAATATTAGTCCTTACACTCATGCAAGGATTCGAACTCATAACCCTCTACCAACTAACACTCCACTTAACCACCAGACCAGTAGGCCCATTCTGTTAAATACTTATCAATAATTAAATAAAGGCCTATTGACCAAAGATTGGGCTTTATTCATAAAAATACCAAAATTTTCCCAAGTCATGGCTTGAACTTGGGACCTCTTACACACTCCCAAAAGACTTAACCACTGAAGCAGATATAGATTTGCGCCATACATCAGCAAAAATAAAAATTTAAATTTTGGGGCGTTACAACTCTACCTCTCTAGAAGAAAATTTTGTCCTTGAAATTTACCTGATCAGAATAGATGAGAATATTGCTGAGGCATCGCATCCTTAGGCTCTCATGTAGCCTCTTCAGTGCTATGATTACGCCATAGAACCTTCACCAAAGGGATAGATTTCCTTCTCAGAACCTTTACGTTACGATCTAGAATCTGGACAGGCTCCTCCTCAAAGGTCAAGTCTGGTTTAACCTCATTCTCCTCAATAGGGACAGTATGAGTAGGATCAGAGCGGTAGCACCTCAATATAGAGACGTAGAGCACTTCATGAATACAATCCAACTCCGGAAGTAGCTCTAACTGATAAGCAACTGGTCCCACTCGCTTCAAAATACGATAAGGTCCATTAAACCTAGGGCTTAACTTGCCCTTATGACCAAACCTCAATACTTTCTTCCATGCCCTCAAAAAATGTTCCATCTCACACCTATTCAAATTCGCATAAGATTTTTGCTTGTCAGAAGCTGCTTTCAAATGATCCGGAATCACTCTAACCTTATCCTCTGTCTCAGAAACCAACTCAGGACTCAGAACACATCGCTCGCCCAACTCAGTCCAACATAAAGGAGTGCGACACTTACGACCATACAATGCCTTGTAAGGTGCCATCTGGATGCTGGATTGGAAGTTGTTATTATAAGTAAACTCCACTAACGGTAGATAATCCTTCCAACTGCCTCAAAAATCAATAGCATAGGTCCTCAACATATCCTCTAGTATCTGAATCACCCTCCCTGACTGACCATCGGTCTGAGGATCGAACGCAGTACTGAAGTCCAATCTTGAATCCAGAGCCTCATGCAACTTCCCCCAAAATTGAGACGTGAAATGAAGATCCCTATCAGAGACGATCAAAATCGGTACCCCATGCAGTCTCACTATCTTCGAAATCTAAAGCTTCGCCAACTTCTATAGAAAATAATCAGTACGAGCCGGTATAAAGTGTGCTAACTTGGTCAATCGATCCATGATGACCCAAACAGAATCCTTTTAAGAGGGTGTCAATGGTAACCCACTAATGAAGTCCATCGTTACACGTTCCCACTTCCAAAGGGGAATTTTTATCGACTGTAGCAAACTCGAAGGCAACTTATGCTCAGCCTTAACCTGCTGGTATATCAGACATCTAGCCACAAAATCAGTAACCTCTCGCTTCAATCCTGGCCACCAATATAATTCTCGAAGATCTCGGTACATCTTATTTTCGCCAGGATACATAGCATAAGGGCTGCTATGCGCCTCTCTCAGTATAGAGTGTCTCAAATCTGTATTATTCGAAACATAGATCTGTCCAAAGAAATAGAGTACCCAATCACTATTCAGTCTAAAATCTGTACTGTTACCACTTTTAATCCGTCGTAATCGAAGACTTAAAGACCCGTCCTCCAACTGCTTACCCTTAATCTGCTTAATCCATGTCGGCTTAACCTAAAGCTCTGCTAATAAGCCACCATTACCAGATAATCTTAGGCGAGCAAACATCGCCCTCAAATCAGTCATAGCTCTACGGCTCAATGCATCGGCCACCATATTAGCCTTGCCAGGATGGTCACCATATTGGCCTTGCCAGGATGGTAATCAATGGTGCTGTCGTAGTCCTTAAGTAGCTCAATCCATCTACGCTGCCTAAGATTTAGCTCCTTCTGAGTAAGGAGATACTTGAGGCTTTTGTGATCAGTGTAGATATTACATTTCTCACCGTACAGATAATGCCTCTGAATTTTCAATACAAATACTATGGCGGCCAGCTCTAAATCATGCGTCGAATAGTTCGCCTCATGTGTCTTAAGCTGACGAGATGCATATGCTACCACTTTACTATCCCGTATCAACACACATCCCAAACTGACATGTGATGCATCACTATAAACTATAAATTCCTTTCCAAATTCAGGCTATATTAGAATAGAAGCCTTAGTTAGTACAATTTTGAGCTTCTCAAAAATCTCATGTTGCATCATCGATCCATTAAGCGGTACACCTTTACGTAGCGACTTAGTTAATGGTGCTGCAATCAACGAAACTTTTCACAAGCCGATAACAAACCCGATAATAACCCGCCAACCCCGAAAACTCTGGATCTTGATACATTCACAGGATGTTTCCACTCCAATCTGACCTCAATCTTTCAAGATCAACTCAAATCCCCTCAACAGAAACCACATGACCTAGAAATGTCACCTTATGCAACCAGAACTCGTACTTGCTAAACTTAGCATAGAGCTGTTTTCCCCTCAAAGTCTGTAGGATGACTCGAAGGTACTCATCATGCTACTCCTCAGTCCTCGTGTAAACTAGTATATCATCCAATGAACACTATCACAAACCGATCCAAATAAGGCTGATATACTCGATTCATCAAATCCATGAAAGCTGTCGGTGCATTAGTCAGTCCAAATGGCATCACTAGGAACTCGTAATGACCATAATGAGTCCTAAATGCCGTCATATATACGTCAGCCTCCTTTATCCTCAACTGATGATACCTAGATCAGAGGTCAATCTTAGCGAATATCAAAACTCCTCAACACTGGTCAAACAGATCATCTATCCTCGGTAAGGGGTACTTATTCTTAATTGTCAACTTATTCAGTTGCCGATAGTCAATACTCATCCGCATAGATCCATCCTTCTTCTTCAAAAACAGTATCGGTGCCCTCACGGAGGCACATTAGGGTGGGTGAATCCACGATCCAATAACTCCTGAATCTAAGCCTTTAGCTCAACAAGCTCCTTCGGTGCCATTTGATATGGAGCGATGGACACTAGAGCTGTACCAAATAGAAGCTCAATACCAAACTCCACTTCACGTTCCAAAGGTAAACTAGGTAGCTCCTCAAGAAAGACGTTAGAAATCCTTAGAAAATGAAATACTTATGTAAGCCAAGAACGCCTCACATCCCTTACATACCAACATTTCTGCCATCAGTGCAAAAATCACATTAGTTAAATAATCCTGGCGCTCTCCAATCATGACTACCTCATCATCCTCTTCAGTCCTCAGTACGACCCTCTTAGTCGCGTAGTCTAAGCTAACACGATGCTTGACCAACCAGTCTATCCCCAGAATTAAATCTAACTCCCCAAAGGGAAGCTCCATCGAATCAGCCAGAAATATTTCTCCTTAAACCTCTAAAGGAACATCTCTAAGCAGCTTGTTAACCCTTATAGATTGCACCAACAGACTCAGTACAATAACCTCACTCGTAGTGCTCTCAACCAAGATCCCAAAATTTCTAGACACAGTACAGGCTATATAAGAGTGAATGGATCCTATATCTATTAATGCAGTATATGGTACATAAAAAATAAGAAACGTACCCGTGATGACGTCTGAAGCATCTTCATCCTCTCGGTGATGAGCAGCATAAACTAGAGCCAGCTGTCTCGCCTCAGTCTATCATGCACCTCTGCCTGGTGCTCTCTGTCCATGGGCCCTCGGTGGCTGCTGAACTACTATCGGTGGCTGTATAGTACCAGTACCCGGAGCTTGCCTCTAATCAGCCCTCAGCGGACACTCTCTAATGCGATGTTCCAAAGACCCACATCTTAAGCATGCCTCAGTCCTCCTCCAACACTCGCTGGAGCCCAGTAGCAGCAACAGGAGGCCCAGCTCTAACTGGCCCATCAGCTCTGGCCTTTTTCTTAGGCCTCTATTGTAACATCCTGAATTAGGGGTTGTTTGCAATTTTATTATTTTCATGTGCTTGCTTGAAAAGAAATGAATACTATGATTACTTGACATGTTCTAGGGTCTAGTCATAATCCCTGCTAGATCGACTTAGAATGAAAATTTCTTTTTAGTGCTTAAGAGGAGGAGCTAGGTGAGATAGAGGTTAAGAGAAAATTTTGGGAGAAGTTGGACACAAGGAATTAATTGGCATAATGGCTTGGGCGCTAAGGTGCAAAGGAGTGCAAGGGGAAGAGGTTCGAGTAACGCGAGGCGATCGAGACTTTTCTTTTTTGTGTCCGGATGGGAATTGGGCTGGGAGGCCTTAAGGGATGTTCTTGACGCTTTTAGACACAAAGGACGCCTTTGGTAAAGTGGCTTTCATGCGCCATTTAAGGGCCTGGAGGCGACGCTTGGAGGCAGTCCGAGTTTGAATCATGGTGGCGCATGGGACGAGTTTTATTTTAGGCTTTTGGCGTTAAAGAAGAAGGGGTTAAGCTGGGAAGGCCTTAAAAATAAATGGCGAGGATTATGGACATGAAAGTCGATGTGGTAGAGTGGCATGGAACGTTGTAAGGGGCTGCAGCAGTGAGGTTCCATGTTCGAGTAGCATGGGCAGAAATGGGTTTTTTTATGCATGCTGGCGTTAGGGGGCTTGCATGTGAGACTCTTAATTTGATAAGGATAAACTTTGTTTTTCCTTTTAATTTCGGCTGGAAGAATAGTGCTATTAGTTTTATATCTTCTTTTTTTTTTGAAGAGGTGGCTAGGATATAAATAGAAGATAAATCTTGCTTTATTTCAATGGGTGATATTTGAAAGATAGAGGATTATCACAAAAGGGGAGATGGCCGAATATAGGACTCCTTAGGGCCATCCACAATCAGTTTTGAGTACATTAGGGAGGTGCTGAATTCATCTAAATTGTTTTCATCTAAATTGTTCTTCTTTTCTTCTCAAATTATTTCTTAGCCAAATTTTTCCTAGTCATCTTTGCCCCAAAATTCTTCAAACCCCTATCACCCTTTTCATTATTTTTTCTTGTTCTCTAGTCCGAAGTTCTCCACTCTTTTGTGAAATCTTCTCTCTTCCATTAGATCTACTTTGGCGTATAGCAAGTGAGCATGATTCTTTTCGGGATTTCTTCTTCAATCGGTTAGTAAGGGTAAGTGGACATGGTAGAATGACTTTTGTTTGGTTTCGGGATCTATGGTTATGGCCGAATGGCCTATGATTCATATCAATGTGATTAAAGCCAATTGTAGGAAGGGGGACAGTCTAACGTTGTGAATATTCGGGATTTGGTGATCGATCTAGGTAAGGTCTCAATATTTGAATTTGTTATTAATTAGTTTAGAAGCCGAAGGTTAACTATGTGTGTGATTACAAGGTGTGGCCGATTACAAGTGGTGTGTGTGACTTCGGGATTTGATTGGAAACCAAATCAAGTTAAGGTAAGTGCCGCAAATGAGCCTTCGGGATTTAATTGTTATAGTCGAATAGGCCTATGTCATTAACCTTGATGTTGGCGAATATAGGGTCAAAGTATCTAGCACGATGAGATCGGATCTTGGGATCTAGGATTAGCGTTAATGTGGTGTGTAAAACTCTTTACACACTTTATTAGTTAGCATTGCTATTATGTTGCCTTTTAATCATTGTGGTAGTGATTTGCTTGTGGACATGAGCATGGATTAGGGTAAGTCACTTGTGATTTAAAATCTATTATGGATGACATGATGGGTAATATGCTATGCCATGACTATTATGCATGATTTATGATAACATGTTAAGAATGATATGAGCATGTTGGTAATGGGATTGATGAGAGGAGGATTTCCTTTATGGATCGTCACCGTGGTTTTGACCACAAGATGGGTTGGCCCCATTAGATTAATTGTGACTTGGTCACCGGTGGTTTTGACCACACCGTTGTTAAATTGTGACTAAGTCCCGGTGGTTTGGTACCACCGATGGTTTTGACCACATATTGATAAATTGTGACCTATGGTCATCGGTGGTTTTGACCACATGATGGGTTGGCCCCATCACTTGATTTGTGACTCTAGTCACGGTGGTTTTGACCACCGGTGGTTTTGACCACAGGGGTAGTTAAAGAATGCGGATGGTTAGTTTGGGTTGCATGTTTGCATGTCTACTAATAATTTGTATATGAGTTGCACTTCCAGGTTAGGGATTTATACACTGAGTCATGATGACTCACCCCTTCCCATATTATTTTTGCAGATGAGTAGATCGCGGAGATGGAGCCGGAGAGGACTCGAGGCGCCATGCTTGTTCCTTGGATTTGGGATTTTATTTAATCTGTTTAAGTTTGTTTATTTACTAAATTTTTGATTTGGGTTGTAATAAGGCCGCTAGTTTATTATTTTGGATGCGTACATAGTTGTTTTTACTTTACTTATACTATTTTACAAATGAAACTATATAATGTTAAGTGAATCGGTTAAAAGTAGCATTTTCAAATTATGTAACTTCTACGAGTTTTCAAAGATGTTACCATCGGGTAGCAAAATTCACCAAGTCAACCATAACTTTGAAGGTTCTTTAAATTTAAATGATCAAATGTTTTCAAAGGTTTTCAACACAACCATGTTTGAAAAATCAATCCCTCTTAAGTTTTATCAAACACTTTTTATAACCTTAACAGTATTTTTAGATTTTCACCAGATAATCGAAATCTTTCAAAATGTTTTACTCGTGACATACTAGATCCCACGAGGCTCATGGGCGAGTTTGAGGTGTTACATTTTGGTATCGAGCCGGTTCAAAACTTCATTTGTGAGAAGCAAGGCCCAAAACATTTTGTAGCCTTTGTGAATTATTATGGAAATGGTTTTCGGTCTGAACAACGACATGGCAT
Organism: Gossypium rotundifolium; assembly: GCA_025506655.1. Classification (NCBI taxonomy): domain Eukaryota; kingdom Viridiplantae; phylum Streptophyta; class Magnoliopsida; order Malvales; family Malvaceae; genus Gossypium; species Gossypium rotundifolium. Next base: position 13,057,489 of record CP106733.1, read on the forward strand.
CGAGTCTCGGCACCTATCCGCCGGTAAGTATCTCTGATCGCTGTGAATACTTGATAAGGGTAAAGGGGTAACTTGGGAGCGTAGAATAGAATGATAGGTACTTGAACTCAGGACTAGTCTACCAACTACTACATAAGACTTAATTCTTAATTAAACAAACCTATGTCTAAGTCACGAGTTAGGGTGTGGTAACCATGGTGCGCATGTCTAGGATTGGTATTCGGTGGGAGCTTGGTATTTAAGCGATCTGCATGACTCACCTCCTCTCCACTGAATCCTACAGTGCGTAGCTTGGTTCACCCTAACCAAGAGGACTTATTCATAAGCTAAACCCTAACTAAAACTCGAAAGGGAACTAGCCGTATTTTCATAAAACCCTAGTTTTAAAACTCTTAAAATTTCTTTTAATGTGTGAGAACTATTGTTTTACAACATTTTTCGGAAAAAAAAATTTGATTTGTAGAATTACTAAAATACCCCTAGGGGTAAAATCACAAAAACGCCCTTGGTTTATGAAATTCCCAAAATACCCACAGTTTTAATCAAAATTCTCATTACATATAAAGTGCCCAAAAACCTTAATTTGCAAAATATCAAAAATATCATGATTTTGGAAAATTACGAAATTGCCCCTAACCTACAAAATTACCAAAATGACCTTGATTTTCAAAATTTTTGCTACACCATCAACTTGAAAAACAAATTCTCAAAAAGAACCCTTAAAGTCTTGCAACATTTGGAAATACCCTGGAATTATCAAACTTTACAAAGTTACCCTGGTTTATTACCAAAATACCCCGAGCTTCAAAATCACCGAAATACCCCCGAATTTCAAAATTTTTCAAAATACCCCAGGAATTTAAAACTTCCAAAATACTTTTTGACAAAATCATCCGAGAACTTCTATTTTTGAAAAATTACAAAAATACCCCTGTAGGTTAAAATTACGAAAATACCCCCGGGTAGTGAAATGTTGAAAATGCCCTACACGTTAGTTATGGTCGTGAATGTTGTTTGTGTGATGGATGCACATAGAACTAGGAGATAAACAAACTGGAACTATAGGTAGATTCGATTCGAAAGAACCACTTGAAAACTATTTCTCATAAAATTGCTCGGTGGGTAAAGGAATGAGCAGTATTAATAATACATAAAATTCTTAATCGGATAAGCGAATGAGAAGAATGAGTACAAGAGGTCGTGGACGTCCAAATGGCGTGGCCGTGGTAGGGGTAGAATGACCTTGTCGAGCCAGCAGGTGCGGTCATGGGTCCGAAATGTGATCGAATCTGCCGTGCAGTGAAAACTAAGTTTCAAGATCGGGCCGGTAGTAACGATGTAGTACCCCAAGTCGTACTACGAGTGTTGAAATGAGTTGTCGAGGCGGTAGCGGGTGCAAGAGCCCAGAATCGTGGTTGAACGACTCAAGACTATCTGAGCGAAGTGTTTAGAGGTTTGAGTGGCACCCAGTCTTGGCAAGTATTGGTTGGAATCAATGAGAGGATCATGGGTGACCTAGATTTTACTGGTGAGGAGAAGTTGAAGGTATAATCTCTCCGCTTCGAGATGAGTCATATCGGTGGTGGCTCACCGTAAGGATGGAGCGATGGTGGAGGATCTCACATGGGAATTCTTTAAAGCTGCCTACCAAAAGAAATACATAGGAACTAGCTACGTGGATGCGCGCGGAAGGCTTTCTTGAACACGGTTCAGGGTAATAAGACAGTGGCGGAGTATGAGGCCAAATTTCTCCGATTGAGCAGGTATGCTCGTGGTATTGTGGGTACCGAGCATGAGCAGCGTGTCAAATTCAAAGATGGGTGAGAGATGAGTGAGGATGATGATAGCTCCACAACAGAACGAGAGTTATTTGCCCTAGTGGAGAAGTCTAAGGTTCTTGAAGGGTAAGACAGTCATTAGGCGGAATCGGGATAGGAGTTGGAATAAGAGGAGCTCCGGATCTTCAAAGTTTTTGGTAATCGTGAGAAGAGGACGAGGTATGGTGGGTCAGATCAAACTGCTAGCTGCTGCTGCTGCTAATCCTCAATGGTCGCCACGGTGTGCTCGGTGTGGGAAGTCTCACACGGGGGAGTATTGGAATGGTAATCGGGGATGCTTCGAATATGGGTCCATGGAACATCGAGTTAGAGATTGTCTAAAAAAGCGCCTAGGTGAGGTCGAGGTCGAGGATCGTACAGAATAGGAGGGATAACCAACTGACCACCGAGAGGTCGTAGTGCGGGAAGAAGAGGTAATGGTCTTTGGCGGAGGTCGGGGCACCGAGGGGAGGTACTGTGGTACCGAGGCTAAACAACCTGGTTTGGTCTATGCCACGAGGCGTCGGGAGGAGGCGACTCACCGGACGTCATAACCAGTATGTTTTGATCTTTGGTGTACCCTATAGTACCTTAATTGATATTGGCTCAACCCACTCATACATTGCTAGTAGCGTAGTGGAAACTACGCACTTAGACTCGAGCTTACTTCTAGGAAGATGACTATATTAAGCCCTCAGGTCACTCTGTAGAAGTAAGTAAACTCTATAGAAGCGTACCCCTAGAACTCCAAGGGGCCGTGTTCTTGGCTGACTTGATGGAACTACCGTTTCGGGAGTTCGATCTAATTCTCGGGATGGATTGGCTAGTAAAGTATCAGGCTAGCCTGGATTGCGCGGCTAAGCACATGGTGTTAAAGACCATGGAAGGAGAAGAGGTGGTGATGATATGTAAAAGGAGAGATTACCTATCTAATCTGGTTTCTGCATTGAAGGCGGAAAAGATGGTTAGGAAAGGTTGTGAAGCATATGTAGTGCATGTCTGTACTTTGGAAGCAAAGGGTGCAGCTGTGAGAGATGTCCGGACCGTAAGGGATTACGTTTATGTGTTTTCAGAGGAACTTCTGGGTCTACCTCCGGACTGTAAGGTTGAATTTGGTATAGACTTGTTACCCAGAACAGTGCCAGTATCTATAGCTCCGTATCGGATGGCGCCGAAAGAATTGGTAGAGTTGAAGGCGCAGATCCAAGAATTGTTAGATAGAGGGTTCATCCGACCAAGTGTATCGCCTTGGGGAGCTCCAGTGCTTTTTGTCAAGAAGAAGGATGGGACAATGAGAATGTGCATAGACTATCGACAGCTGAACAAGCTGACAATAAAGAACAGGTATCCTTTGCCCAGGATTGATGATTTGTTCGATCAACTCAAAGGGGCATCGGTGTTCTCTAAGATCGACCTTAGGTCAGGGTACCATCAGCTTAAGGTGAAGGAGGCTGATGTCCATAAGACGGCATTCCGTACTCGGTATGGGCACTACAAGTTTCTGGTAATGCCTTTTGGGCTGACGAATGCACCAGCCGCGTTTATGGACATGATGAATCGGGTTTTCCAACCCTATCTGGATCGGTTCGTCGTGGTATTCATAGACGACATTTTGGTGTACTCGAAGTCTGAGGAGGAGCATGACGCACATCTTCATGTGGTTCTCCAAGTTCTAAGGGAGAAACAGCTATACGCCAAATTCAGCAAGTGTGAGTTCTGGCTTAAGGAGGTAACTTTCCTAGGGCATGTTGTTTCAGCCAAGGGAATTAGGGTGGATCCCCGTAAGATTGAGGCGGTATTGGAATGGAAACCACCCAAGTCGATTCTGGAAATTGAGTTTTCGGGGTTGGCGAGGATATTATAGGAGATTCGTGAAAATTTCTCCTTAATTACAAAGACCAGATTGACTAAATTGTCGAGAAAAGAAGTTACATTTGTGTGGTCGAGAAGCAAGAGAGTTTCGATAAGCTAAAGAGGATCTTGACTGAAGCACCAGTCTTGATTCAGCCTGAGGCAGGAAAGGAATTCATTGTGTATTGTGATGCATCGCATCTTGGTTTAGGTGTGTGTTGATGCAAGAAGGGAAGGTGGTCGCTTATCGTCCGGCGATTGAGGCCTCACGAAGCTAACTATCCGACACATGATTTGGAATTGGCTGCTATGGTTTTTGCCTTGAAGACTTGGAGGCACTATCTGTATGGGGAGAAGTCGGTAGTGTACACAGATCACAAGAGTCTGAAGAATCTCTTGACTCAGAAAGATTTAAACCTGAGGCAGCGGAGGTGGATTGAGTTGCTGAAGGACTACGACTGCTCAATCGAATACCATCCGGGTAAGGCTAATGTGGTAGCTAATGTATTGAGCCGAAAGGTGGTAGCGGATTTGCGAGCAATGTTTGCTCACCTAAGTCTCTATGAGGATGGGAGCCTTTTGGCAAAATTGCAAGTGAAGCCGTCTTGGATTGATGAGGTCAAAGAAAGGCAGATGACCGACGAAACTTTGAGTACTCGGAGGTTGCAAGTACAGAATGGTGAGGCTGAAGGGTTCAGCTTGGGTAGTGATGGAGAGTTGTATTTTCAAGGGAGAGTATGTATGCCTAAGGATGATGATTTGAGGCAGCGAATTCTTAAAAAAGCTCATAACAGTCCGACGCTATGCACCCGGAAGCGGCAAGATGTTCGGATTTAAGGAAGCAATTTTGGTGGCGGGTCTTAAGCGGAAATAACCGAGAGTTAGTGGGCAAGTGTCGACATGCCGACAAGTTAAGGTGAGCATCAATTGCCATCGTACATTACGATAGGTAAAGATCCCATAGTGGAAGTGGGAGGAGATTACTATAGATTTCGTAAGTGGGCTTCCCCTTACGCCAAGTAAGAAAGATGCAGTTTGGGTGATAGTAGACCGGTTGACTAAGTCGGCCCATTTCATACCAGTAAGGTTGACTACTCGCTTCAAAGGTTAGCCAAGTTGTATATCGCAGAGATAGTGCAATTGCATGGAGATACAAGTGTCCATTATCTCGGATCGGGTCCCGGTTCATGTCAAGATTCTGGAAGGCTTTACATCAGGAGTTAGGCACGAAGTTGAATTTCAGCACGGCTTTTCACCCACAGTCTGATGGACAATCTGAGAGGGTAATCCAAGTGTTGGAAGATATGTTAAGGGGCTGTGTTTTGGACTTAGTGGTAGTTGGGAGGAGTACCTAACTTTGGTAGAGTTCGCTTATAACAATAGTTATCAGCGAGTATTGAGATAACGTATATGGTATTTGTATGGTGGAAATGTCGTACTCCTACATGTTGGACGGAACTAGGAGAGCGACAGATGTTGGGTCGAGTTAGTGGCGAGACGGAGGATAAGGTTAGAGTAATTGGGCTCGTCTTAAGGAGGCGTCGGACGGAAAAAATCCTCGCCGATCTTAAGCGCAGAGGTTGAATATGCGATGGGTGATAAGGTCTTCTTGAAGGCATCACCTTGGAAGAAGGTCTTGAGGTTTGGCGGAAGGCAAGCTAAGCCCTAGATTCATCGGACCCATACCTGCGTTGAAGCGTGTGGGGACCGGTAGCTTACCAGCTTGAGCTACCGGTAGAATTGAGTCAGATCCATGATGTTTTCCATGTTTCGATGCTGAGACGCTATCGATCAGATCCCTCACACGTAGTGTCGATTGTGGAAATTGAAGTGAACTCGGACTTGTCTTTCGAGGAGGAGCCAGTACAAATCTTGGATCGAGATGTTAAGGTTTTGAGGAGGAAGTCAGTACCTTTGGTAAAAGTGCTATGGCAAAACCATGGTGCAGAGGAGGCCACATGGGAACGAGGATGTGATCGGCGATAATACCCCAACTCTTGATCCGGTAATTTCGAGGTGAAATTATTTTTAAGGGGTAGAAGCGTAACATCTGAATTAGGGGTTGTTTGCAATTTTATTATTTTCATGTGCTTGCTTGAAAAGAAATGAATACTATGATTACTTGACATGTTCTAGGGTCTAGTCATAATCCGGGCTAGATCGACTTAGGGCTAAAAATTTCTTTTTAGTGCTTAAGAGGAGGAGCTAGGTGAGGTAGGGTTAAGAGAAAATTTTGGGAGAAGTTGGACACAAGGAATTAATTGGCATAATGGCTTGGGCGCTAAGGTGCAAGGAAGTGCAAGGGAAGAGGTTCGAGTATGCGTGAGCATCGAGACTTTTCTTTTTTTTTGTGTCCGAATGGGAATTGGGCCAGGGAGGCCTTAAGGGATGTTGCGGATGCTTTTAGACACAAAGGATGGCCTTGGCAAAGTGGCTTTCATGCGCCACTTAAGGGCCTGGAGGCGACTTTGGAGCAGTCTGGAGTTCGAATCATGGTGGCCGCATGGGATGAGCTTTATTTTAGGCTTTTTGGCGTTAAAGAAGAAGGGGTTAAGCTGGGTAGGCCTTAAAAATAAATGGCGAGGATTATGGACATGAAAGTCGATGTGGTAGAGTGGCATGGAACATTGTAAGGGGCTGCGGCAGTGAGGTCCCATGTTTGAGTAGCATGGGTAGCAATGGGTTTTTTTTATGCATGCTGGCGTTAGGAGGAGTGAGCTAATGGCCTGCATATGGGACTCTTAATTTGATAAGGATAAACTTTGTTTTTCCTTTTAATTTCGGCTGGAAGAGTAGTGCTATTAGTTTTATATCTTCTTTTTTTTTTTTTTTGAAGAGGTGGCTAAGAGATAAAATAGAAGATAAATCTTGCTTTGTTTCAATGGGTGATATTTGAAAGATAGAGGATCATCACAAAAGGGGAGATGGCCGAATATAGGACTCCTTAGGCCCATCCACAATCGGTTTTGAGTACATTAGGGAGGTGCCGAATTCATCTAAATTGTTTTCATCTAAATTGTTCTTCTTTTCTTCTCAAATTGTTTCTTGGCCAAATTTTCCCTAGTCATCTTTGCCCCAAAATTCTTCAAACCCCTATCACCCTTTTCATTATTTTCTTCTTGTTCTCTAGCCGAAGCTACTCCACTCTTTTGTCGAAATCTTCTCTCTTCCAATAGATCTACTTTGGCCGTATAGCAAGTAAACACAGATTCTTTTCGGGATTTCTTCTTCAATCAGTTAGTAAGGGGTAAGTGGACATGGCGAATGACTTTTGTTTGGTTTTGGGATCTATGGTTATGGCGAATGGCCTATGACTCATATCAATGTGATTAAAGCCGATTGTAGGAAGGGACGAGTCTAACGCTATGAATATTCGGATTTGGTGATCGATCTAGGTAAGGTCTCAATATTTGAATTTGTTATTAATTAGTTTAGAAGCAGAAGGTTAACTATGTGTGTGATTACAAGGTGGCCGATTACAAGTGGTGTGTGTGACTTGAGTTTGATTGGAAACCAAATCAAGTTAAGGTAAGTGCATAAATGAGCCTCTGGATTTAGTTGTTATAGTCGAATAAGCTTATGTCATTAACCTTGATGTTGGCGAATATAGGGTCAAAGGATCTATACGAGAGATCGGATCTTGGGATCTAGGATTTGCGTTAGTAATGTGTGTGTAAAACTCTTTACACACTTTATTAGTTAGCAATGCTATTATGTTGCCTTTTAATCATTGTGGTAGTGATTTGCTGGTGGACATGAGCATGGATTAGGGTAAGTCACTTGTGATTTAAAATCTATTATGGATGACATGATGGGTAATATGCTATGCCATAACTATTATGCATGATTTATGATAACATGCTAAGAATGATATGAGCATGTTGGTAAT